>JAQQZS010000037.1:24370188-24381531 GCA_030068045.1 Platyallabes tihoni
TGTGCCCTGCGATGGATTGGCACCCTGTCCAGGGTGTACCCCGCCTAGTGCCCGAAGTCTCCTGGGATAGGCTCCACGTCCCCCGCGACCCTGATCATAGGACAAAGCGGTATAGAAAATGAATGAATGAAGGATTTATTTATGTATTTATATATTTATTTATCTATCATTTTATCAACAATAAAAATGCATGCAGTTACACTATATAATATTCATATAATTATTTATTTGTAATATTTTATTGTTGATTTTCTTTATTATCCCATGATTTGTAGTTATTCTGTTTGAACTTTATAATTTTTAATTATTTTATTATAATTATAAATATAAATATTGCATGCAGTTATACAATATATTTTATTTATTCATTTATTTGATTATTATTATTGATTATTATCCCATTATTCATATAACATTATAATTTTTAATAATTTTATTTTAAAAATAATAATAATGCATGCAGTTATACTATTTATTCATTTAGTTATTTATTTAATGTGATGGTACTTTTGACATTATTGAAACAGCATCATGAGCTCTTATTAGTGTTACCAGTGTTGGGAGTACTTGGACTACTTTTATACTTGTATATGTTTAATTTTTCGTGTGGAAAGATGGAAACGTACTCACAGCGCCAAAAACTCGCAGTGAATCATGTTATGGATACAGATTATGGGCCAAACTTCGCTGAGTGATGATGGTAGAATAATTATAAAGGTCTTGACTAAAACAACACGCATGAGGAATCACAAAGGAGTTTTCATTTTCTGCAATGGAAAAGTCCTATAACTAGTTACTCTTATCAGAAAGTAACGCTGTAATGTAACTGATTACTTTTTAATGACAGTAATTTTGTAATGTAATTAGTTACTGTAAAAAGTAACGTCTCCCAACACTATTAGGGACACACAGCTATTTCGTTCCAGTCCATATTGCACATGTGGAAATGCTCTTAATTTCACTGTTAAATACTATTAAAAATCACATTTAAAAATCACTATTAAAAATCAAATGTTTTTTTTAATCATGCATCTTTACTAAGCATTTCCATTCATGATTTTTTTCTGGCCACATTTCTACAACAAATCTGATGGTTCAACACAGACCCTACAAGTTTTTTAATGGAAAGATTCCATTAATTAATTTTAAATAGTTTTTGGTGCTTGATGCAGCCTAATTATTTGGCCTATTTGAAATGGTGACCTTTTTTTTGGATGGGCAGTGTATAGTCCATACAGTACAATCCAGTAAACTGTAAAGCAAAGACAAAACTATCATCTGATTTTATTTGTTCACAGGCTTTCGACAAAAAAACAAGTTAAAAAAAAAAAAATTCTAATTTGTACCCCTGGAGCTGTCTAGGGGATTAACATCATAGGTGTAGTGCTGTACCGTGACTGGAAGGAATATTCATAAATCTCTCAGACCATTTTTGGACTGGTCATGCAAGAGAACTAAGAAAAACTAATGGACAGGTCTGAGATTGTGTCTTCATATTTAAGGAGATCTCATTGTCTCTAGTGTATGGTTCATGCATGGAGTGACATGCAAGAAAACAGTTGACCTTAAAAATGACCAGCATCCTTTTAGCACAATAATGAATATAACTTACAAACAAACAAACAAAAAATCAGCAAAACCTCATTCCCATGTAAACTGTATGAGATAATAATTAGTCCCGTCTCTGAAGCCATCACAACCACAACAATTAGTTATAGAGACAGTATATACTGTACGTACTCAAGTATTTAAGTAATATAATTGTCAATTATTTATTGATTTTACTCCCTTACTCCGTTGGCCCACATCACTTCGGGAAACACGAAAAAAAAGCCTGTTTGCATGTTAGATGATCAGATGAGAAACCTGTGGGTCTTATAGTCCAGAAAATACAGTAAATCCAAACCTATTTTGTATTCTTCTGTTTTCGAGGAGAACACTGACCATCTCAGGCTCTCTGCAGAACCTAATCAGAAAGCAGGAGCTGTTCTTAATGTGAATGCCTTGTTTGTCAGCAAATCCTGGTGTATAGTACATAATGCCTGTGTGTAAGTACGTACGCAAGAGTGTGTGCATGTGTCTTTCTGTGAGGACGTGTCATAGGAGTTGAGACCAGTTCTCAGTTGTTCCGTTTCGGGTTGAAATGCCCTCTCACTTCTGTGTTCCTCATTAAACAGGAACAGGAACACTCGACGAGCCTGGAGACTGATTGCGGTCGAGCGAGGGTCTCTGTCCATCTGCAATAAAATAGGAAACACACTGTATCATCATCTACTACCTGTATCCCAACACACACACACACACACACACACACACACACTCGTTTACCTCTTCACATGAGACCATGGAAGATCTTCCTCGAACCTACACACTGATCACACTTTATAAGTCGATGCTCTATGATATGAAATGCCGCTGTAATCAGACACAAAAAGAGGAGGATGCACGATGACATCATTCCGTTCAGAACAACGAGCCCTCGACCTTGTGTTTATGACGTCGAATTGTACGAAACCGGAACACACTTTTATGCTCGAAGGTTCAACCTGGTAATCGACAGTATTTTTTTCGACTGTCTGCCGGTGGGTGTGTATGTGCGTGAATGTGCGTGTGTGTGTGTGTGTGTGTGTTCTTATTGTTATCACTTGTATGGGGTGAGCCTGTGGAGGGAAGAAACTGTTTCCTGTGTGAAAAGAACTAAGAGTATTTATTAAAATTATTGTTATGATTGAAGCAGTCATGAGTTATTATTCATTTCATTCACTATTTGCAACAAACACAAACAGCCAGATCATTAAAGACTTAATGGGTTACATACACAAAAGGCCATATATTAATAATAATAATAATAATAATAATAGTTATAACTATATTATTGATGTATAACTGTATCTCAAGTTGTTTGTTTGTGGTTCTCTGTACAAGGTGACTAGAGTAGGAGTAGATTCAGTGTAGGAGGATGTTGACTGGAGCTCTAAGAGCTTAGTGTTAGAAATGTAGTGCAAAAACTGTGCACTAGATGGCGCCAAATACACACACAGCCAGAAAAAAACAGCACAATACTGCAGTTAAATACCACAGGAGTGTATACAGTATACTGTGTATATATATATATACAGTATACAGAGTACAGTAAAAGTAGGAAGGTAAGTAAGATTTTACAAAAATAAGAAATTATTAATTTGTAATAGATTTAACAGGCTTTATTATTATTATTATTATTATTATTATTATTGATCCCTAAGGGGAAGTCTGGACAATAATGGCAGGATTAAATATTTTTATTTTATAACTAAAAGTACATTTATGGCTATATATGTATATAATCACTCTATTATTATTAATAATAATATTATTTAATAAACAGCAATACGGCGGCACGGTGGTGTAGTTGTTAGCACTTTTGCCTTGCAACTCCAGGATCCGGGTTCGATTCCCGTCTCTGTGTGCATGGAGTTTGCATGTTCTCCCTGTGCTTGGTGGGTTTCCTCCGGGTACTCTGGTTTCTTCCCACAATCCAAAGACCTGCAGATTAAGGTTAATTGGTGTTCCCAAATTGCCCATAGTGTGTGTGTGTGTGCCCTGCGATGGATTGGCACCCTGTTCAGGGAGTACCCCGCCTCGTGCCCTAAGTCTCCTGGAATAGACTCCAGGCCCCCCCGTGACCCTGAATACAGCGGTATAGACGTTGAATGATTGAAACTGCAATACATACAACATGCAGTACAACTTTAATTACACATATGATAGATAGATAGATAATGTCCTTGATTGATCCCTCAGGGAAAGTTTTTTACAATAATACAACAAGAATTCCAGTATTCTATATTTTTTTAATAATATTTATAAAAGTAAATTTATGACTATATATGTATATAATTACACTAGTATATTCTGCTCCTTATTATTGTTATTTTTATAATTTTTTATTATATAAACAACACATACAACATGCAATATATGTGATAACAATTACCATCAATTAAAGTGTATATAGATACTGTAGATTTATAGATCAAATGTATGAAATATAATTTATAAATAATTATTATACATAATTTAATAAACAGCAACATATGCATAAATGTGTTAATAAATACATTTAATTAAAATGTTTGCTTATAATAGCTGTTTTGTAGATAGATAGATAGATAGATCTATAAGGTCTATTATTGCACTAGTAATTCTAATTTTATAATACTGTAATTATTATTATAATAATTTCTGTAAAGTAATTACATAGGCTGTATAGTTACACTATTATATTCCAAATGATATTATTATGTATTTCATAACATAATTATTACTCTTAATATTATTTTATTTTATTATATTATTTATTACATATCTCCAAAATTTTCCTCAATCACCATTTCAGACTCCATGTAGTGTGTTCATATCACTCTTGTGTCATTTTTCTATAACAAAACACCAGGAGCTACATTCTGGACCTGGATATGACGGATAAAAAAATAACAATCCTGTTCCACCATTACTGCACATGCACCCATCCCCACATACCCGTACACACACACACACACACACACGCACACATACACACACACTCATAGCTGTGCTCTGCTCCAATACTCGTGTCTGTGAAAGCAGCCGCCGCTCCAACACTTTGGACGCCACTCAGTTACCTAGCAACGCCAGTTCACTTCCATGGCAATGCTATAAAAAGCCACAGTGAAGAAAAGAAGGGAGGAAAGCAAGGGAATATGGTGGACATGGCAATACTGGAACAAAACGCACGTGTTTACCATTGTGTTTATAATAAGAAACCGTGGCACTGCAGTCAATGCATAATGACGCTTGAGCTTTATCGGAAGACATTTATTCACATAAGAGCATTGTATTGCATTCAGTATCACGCAAAATGGGTCGTTATTACTCCATTTGTACCGACGTGTGGTTTTGCACCCTTTCCGCATAGATTGATTGCAGTTATGCTGCGGAAAGGGTGCAAAATGGGTCGTTATTACTCCGTTTGTACCGACGTGTGGTTTTGCACCCTTTCCGCAGCATAACTGCAATCAATCTATGGGGGAAAGGAAACTGACCCAATAAAAATGTGATTTCTTTCTTTTTCTATCCCTTTCTGCAACTCTCTCCCTCTCTCTCTGTTTGCATTCAAAGCAGTTGGTGCCATTAAGGAGAGCACTCAGTAGTGACAGATTCATAATTACCCCATAAGAACAAGAAAGGGACTAAAGAAAAAGCTAGCAATGTCTGAATAAGGAGGTGAATAGGCTCACAAGCATCAACTAATAATGTGTTGAATCATCCAAGACCTAGTTAATGTGCTCATGAGGATGTTATCATACTGATACAAAGTCCATAATGAACATAATGTTGGACTATTTCGGAGTCAGAATCTCTTGTGAATATGCCCAATTATCGAGCAGCATCATGCGCTCCAATGAAAGCCTGCATCACGGTTCAGTAATTGAGCATTCCTCTCACCTCGGCGAGCGAGGCGTTCACAAATCTCGGTGTTAAAATATTATGCCAGTATTTACTGGAACAACAGCTTCTAAAAACATCTTTTTGTACACGTCCTGTGAGAGATGCAGAACCATTATCCAATGCAGCTTTATCTTCCTATTACATTTATCTCTCCCCATTCCATGCCGGAGATCATTGCAACATCTGGGCATTCATTGAAACGGCAATTAAAATTGAAGCTTATTATTTATACTTTATTTTATAAATTTTACCTCAAGAAAAAAACACAAAAGCAACAAATAGCATTTTGTAAGAGGCGGCACGGTGGTGTAGTGGTTAACACTGTCGCTTTGCACCTCCAGGGTCCGGGTTCGATTCCCAGCCAGGTTCAATTCCCATCTCTGTGTTTGCATGGAGTTTACATGTTCTCCCTGTGCTTGGTGGGTTTCCTCCGGCTACTCCGGTTTCCTCCCACAGTCCAAAGACATGTAGGTTAGGTTGATTGGTGTTCCCAAATTGCCCATAATGTGTGAGAGTGTGTGCCCTGTGATGGATTGGCACCCTGTCCAGGTAGTACCCCGCCTTGTGCCCTAAGCCTCCTGGGATAGGCTCCAGGTCCCCGCGACCCTGAATACAGGATTAAGTGGTATAGAAGATGAGTGAGAGCATTTTGTAATTTTTAGGAATTTTGAATAATTTTTGCTCACAGTTCCTTTATCTTGCATTATGTTCTCTAAACAGTTATTATGTGATATATTTAGTCTTATATGAGGTGTGCTTAAAATTACAATAAAAGTTGATATAGAATAAGAATAAAGGTATAAATAAAGAACAAAACATGATGGGATGTTCTGTTATCGAAAACAAATCAATGAAAGAATATTACTGTAGCTAGGATCACCTGGTTACTACTTTTTTTCTTGGCTTCCGCAGCAAAATTAACACTCAGAGTAATTAGTTATCATCCTACAGTGTTTGTATTGGCCATACGTTTTTTTTCTCAGATTTTCTCCTTAATTTAGTCGTGTCCAATACCTCCCCATCACTAGGGGGCTCCCTCATTAAGCTACTACCACTCAGTTGGGAGGGACGAAAAACTATCACGTGTTCCTCATCGTGAGCTTGCGTGAGCTCACAGACGCACCTGATTGGCTGTAGAGCCGTGATTAATGTGGGAGAACTAAGTACCTCTCATCCCTGACCTCTGAGAGAGCTCGGCCAATCAGCTCTCTCTAGACCACCGGCTGCGAGAGGTTACAGCATCCTTTTTTATTTTCATAATGTGGTTTAATGTATAGTTCGGTTTGTTCATGTCTTACTTAAATAAAAACATTATAGCAGGTCTTGGTCGTTGTAATTTTTTGACAATTAAGTTGGAAAGTATCAATTCAATTTAATTCAGTTTTGTTTATATAGCACTTTTAACAATGGTCATTGTTACAATATGGAACGAAGTTTGAAAAATGTGAGGAACTATGCATAGCTTATACTTATCAGTTTGTATCTGATGAGCAAGCCGAGGAAGATGATGACGAAGAAAAACTCCCTGAGATGACAAAAGGAGAAAAAACTTAAAAGGAACCAGATTAAACACAGAACTCATCTTCAATAGGGTGATATCAGAAGGTTCATTTGTGGTCAAACTGTGTGCTATGAGGCTAAAAATTCAGTACAAGTGTTTACATTGACATGGAGTCCACTTTCATTGTTGGAGACGCAGGTGATTAACATTTTAATTGTACTACAGTGCATTCAGTATAAACTGAAAGAAAAAGTAAAATTTGTACTAAATAGACTGAAACATTGAAAGATACCAACAAAATTATTCTCATTGGGGTTGCATAAGATTCATTCATTCATTCATGTGAAATTAATTCCTATTACTGACATTGTACTTGCGTTCTGGGCGACAAACTTGACTTCCGGAAAAATGTATATAATGACCTTATATGCACCTCAATTTTGATTTAAGATTTGGAAAACTTGAAAAAATGCTTAGTCACAATTTTGTGCTTTTGTCTTTCTGTAAACTTTACCTTTCATGGACTTGGATATGTGTATTAAATGCAAATGAACTATGTTGAGAATATACAGTAGTATATGGATGACTTGGCCGGAAATGAGTTTCTGCTTTTTTCCACTTACTAAACTTGCTTATTGTAAATTGACAACAGAGATTTATTAATAACACTTATAAACTCTTTATAGATGGCGTGATGGCTTCGTTCCTCCAGGGTCCAGGGCTCGATTCCTGCTTTGGGGTCTGTGCGCATGGAGTTTGCATGTTCTCTCTGTGCTTGGTGGGTTTCCTCCGCGTACTCCGGTTTCCTCCCACAGTCCAAAGACATGCAGATTAGGTTAATTGTTGTACTCAAATTGCCCATAGTGTGAATTCGGAAACACCAAGTGGGAGGAAACCAGAACACCTGGAGAAAACCCACTAAGAATGAGGAGAACATGCGACCTCCATGCACACAGACCAGAGGTGAGATTCGAACCTCTAACCCTTTAAAGGTGCAATGCAACAGTGCTAAACATGTACACCTAGATTGAGACAGGCATTGTGTAAAACCTAAAAGATACACAATGTTTTCCTCTATGAGCCAAAATGTTTTATTTGGCCAGATGAATGCTGTTGTTTTTTTTTCTTCCCTCATACTGTATTGATCTGATGTGGGCGAGCAGGTTAGGGAGTGTAGGTAGGCTGTTGGAGGCATTTAAGGATGATCACAAGTTTCACATCCAAAATAAGATTTCTCACATCCAGCTCCTGAGAAAAAGAGTATGGAGGTGGTATTTGGAACATTTCTACTTATAAAGCAGCAAATCTGTAGCTCTGTATGTTGGAAGATGGCAAAAAAAAGAGAAAAAACAGACAAGACGCTTATTCTATTTTTCTAAAGTTTATTTGTCATCAAATACATATCAATAGTGCATTCCTGGGCTTGCAGGTAAGTATAACCAGTTCTCAGGTCTTCTAATGAGACACTCTCGCTGAGGGGGCAAAACGTGAACCAGCAAGACGGTGGGATAAGAACCAGAACAACCAGGAGGTCCGAGTCGCTCTCTCCAGAACAGACAAACGAATGAAAAAAGAAACCAATGAACCAGTTGTTCATTTGTGGTCAGGTCTGCAGGGTACCCTCACCCCTTCAACTACTTCCTTCATCATCATGATTATAATAATACCCTTCTAACTTTTAGGATCCCACTTGGGAGGTCAAAGGTCATACCCCCAAACCCTTGGACTGCGATTCTGACAAGACGGAAGTTTTGACATCACATAAAGAGGCAACAAACCGAAAGAAATTTGTAACATATACACGGATACAAAGTTGCCCCTTTTTGATCTTTAAATATATTTTATTTTCATAATCTCATTTAATTTTCTCTCATATATCGATAAAACAATTCCGTAAAGTAAAGCTCTCCACAATCATTTATTATTATTTTTTTGTTCTTTTTTAGTACATCTGTTTGAAAACCACATGTATCTATTCGAACATTCAACAAACACCTACCTGACATCAAAGTGACATCAAAGAAAACAAGCACGGCTAACTGCTTCAATTTCGTCCATCCGACCTTTCAGTTTGTGCTTCTGATGCTGTCGGGACAACAATCACACGATCCGCTGTCGTAACCGTTTGACCGAAGACAGCCAGCGCACGGGGACAAAAGAGACACGTTAAACAGAGCTAATGACCCAGACTCCACTGATGCATCGCTATCGTCTTTGCCCTTTACATAAAAAAAATCAATAGAAAAATAAATAACGGTATAGAAATGAAAAATAGTACAGAAAAGCTGGGGAACCAGGGAGGCACGAAGACAGCAAGCAAGCATTTTGTTTCTCAGGTCACGCCATGCCTCGCTGAGTCGCAAGCAATAATTCTGATCCCTTGTTTCTCACCAACATTGTGAGCGCAGTGGCTCAGAGTCTCCCCTTTCCAGGTCCTACATCTCGTCAGAGTCTCTCCTCGTCCAAATCCAAAGAGTCGTACTGACACTGTTTGTAGCAACGTCTCAGCTGACCAGTCACGGTGGCTGATGCGAACTGGAAACTAAGAGCGATTGCACTAAGAAGCTCTCATTTAGACACGAATTATATGGCTACCTGTGATTTAACAAGCAGACACATTCTTTAGCAGAGCAAAAAAAAAAAAGGAGATCAAGATTAATTATGAATGCTTCCACTTTTGGGTCTGCGGATATAAATGGAGGTTTAAATGATGGAAACGGTATTAAACCCAACGCCTTAAAAAAAGTCACTGGCAGCCGTGAGATCATTAAAACGAAAGCATATCAAGACGTTTGCTTTCGTTTGCTCAATTCGCGACATCGAGGCAGGGACGAACTATTTTGAGAAAGGTATAAAAGAGGACTAAAAGTTGATATGCAAAGCTCATTACAAAAAAAAGGTCATTAATAGTGGCACTTGAATTTACATGGCACAAAGTAATACAGATGTGACGATATAAAGCATAAAGCATGTGAGCAAGCCTGCACTATCGAACGATATCGAACTCTGTTTATAAAACCCTGCAGGATTTGTTGTGGTTAAAAATACTGTTAATGGTCAATCTGACATTCTGCTGTGAGTAAAAGGATGACACGGGTTCGAAAAAAAGAGCTCTTAAGTTCAGGGCAGCGTTTGCTCGGAGAAAGACGGAAAAAAAAACCATCACAAATTCGCGTTAAAAACAAAATGCTACTATTGTACAACGAGCAGCGGAAAGAAAGAAAACGCGCTCGAAAAAAATCGAAGGACGAATTACGAATCTCAGAATTAGCCCTTGAATTGAAACAGTTCAAAAGAGATTAAATACAGCCAAATTTGAGAAAGAGAAACAGAGAGAGAGAGAGAGAGAGAGAGAGAGACAGAGAGAGATACGGACTAAAATTCCAATTAAAACCGCAGGCAAAGAGATCAGTAGTAATCCGGCAAAACAGAATTGCATTTTCTCTCTTGCTCCCTTCAGCCAGGAAGAAGAAGATGTGCGATGGAGTGCGTTTGAGTTCAAAGGTCGTCTGCTTAATCCTAGGCCCTATTTAGTGTCTGTTTCTGGCACAGCACTGTGGCTTTGATATGTGTGCTCTTTTATAGTTAAAAGGATGTAATACAACTCCACCTCTCTATAGCTACACTTCACTGCTCGTTCACCTCCCCAATAACGTATAAGGTCCTTTATCAGGTCCATGTGAATTTTTCTACAGACTTTCATTGATTCTTGTTGCTTTGTCATGTTTTTTTTTATTTTTTATTTTTCTATATCGTTTTCGTCAGTCAGTACCTGGGAAACTGAAAGCACCGGGGCGGTTTGGTTTTAAAGGGACAGAGAGGATTCAGAGCGAGAGGGTAGGTCGAGGGGCTTCCGTGCCGAAAGCAGTCCATCTTCACTAAAGGGCACAGTACAGGGGTCCTGACAGTCCATAGTACGAGGAGTGGAGAGGGAAAAGGAGGGAGAGATTTGTGGAGAGGATGGCCAAATGGACAGAGGAATGGGCCAAGATTAACCCAGAGCCTCTTTGTTGCTTTCCCGCATTTGCTGACCGCTCTTACTCATCTTCATCTCCGTCAGCTGGATGTATCGCAGCACATTTGTGTCTGGAAAAGGAAGAGGGGAAACAAAGGAAAAAAGAAACTCAATTGGATAGATTTCTTTTATGTTCTATGTAAACTATAATCAGGGTCAACGTATAAAGTTAAGAGCAGAATTAGGATACTCTTGGAACCCGTCTCAGCTCATCCATGGGGCAGGTGAGGAACACCACATATACAGTGGTGTGAAAAACTATTTGCCCCCCTCCTAATTTTTTATTCTTTTGCATGTTTGTCACACAAAATGTTTCTGATTATCAAACACATTTAACTATTAGTCAAAGATAACACAA
>JAQQZS010000037.1:24394847-24411888 GCA_030068045.1 Platyallabes tihoni
CTCCCAGCTAGAACTTTTTAAGCTAAGATAGGAGCTCTCTGAGAGAATTCTAAGAAGCTTTGTGAATACGGGCCCTGATCTCTAGGGGTGAGCCATGGCAAAGGTTGCCAAACAGCACTAACACTAAAGCTGCTGCCAGGCTGCATAGCAACACCATCCATCTCCTATTCACCACAAATCCATCATAACATTTCTCCATATTCATGGTTCATCCATATTTTATCACTCCATGCTGTCTCCAACTTTCTGCACTCTCAGAATACCGAACCACGACAGCATGTTTGTTTACATGAGCGTAGTTGACACGATGCATGACTCAGCTTTTCCCATAACTGCACACGGATGGGATGCACGGCTCTCCAACAGTGTGTGAACTACAGGTGTAAAAATTCACCGATTTACATCAGTGACCTGTAGTTTCGACATTTACAGAAGTTGAGGTTCTTAGGGAAAACCCTCACATCGATTCCTGGGAACAATACTTCCAGAAGCCATGGGTTTATCCAAGAAAAAATCATCAGATCAAGTTTACATGGCTTATATCTTCCTGTTATCCTATAACGGATTAGTGAAGGTCTACGCCGGGCTTCGCATTCCCACTGAAAATTCCCTCAGATCAGGTCAGATCAGGTCAGACTGTTACGACTGAGGTGGCTACATGAATCTGGGTACAGAATTTTATTCTGATTGGGTTCTTCTTCTTCTTTTTCTTCCTTTTATTATTGAACTATTAGGGTCCATATAAATGCAGATAATAAAAGGGAAATCATCAAATCATTATTCTGCTGTTGTTCTCTGCTCGATTTGAATCAGGCAGGGCTAGATAAAGTAAAGGTAGCATCATACCTACCACTGTTTTAATCAGAATCAGCTCCTGTTTCACTCCAAAACAGAAAAACAAGTGACTGTGCCATGACTCTTTTTGTGCCTGAGAATGAGCAAATCTAATTCTGATATTATATCATTTTTATGCACTCTGCTGTAGAGTGTTCTACGTCTAGTAATCACTAGGAGGTTTGACTAATGATTTACTCCAGTTATATTAAAACTTCAGTTTGTCGCATTATAATTGCTTGCCCTTCAAGGCTACTGTCTCCCCAGTCACTGCCATGCAGGTAGATGTGTAACATGTACAGGTAACCGCGGTGCAGCGATTTGTATTTTTCTGGTCTGAGGGTGTATCTGGTGCCATTATTTATCGAAGACTTTGTGCACAGTATAGAGAAAGTGTTCGGATATCTGCAAACGAGATTTGGACCGATACTCTAAGGAAGGCGAAAGTTTCTAAAAAGCGAATCATTACTGATGATTAGACATGGATTTATCACTATGAGCCTGAGAATAAACAGCAGAAACATCCTCAATCGCCATCCAGGTAAAAGTCAATCATTAGCTGGAAAATTGATGCTTCTTATTGAGTGAGATTCTTATTAAAGAGCAGAAGCGTAAACTTTGAATTAAACGTAGAGGACTGTTGTCCAAGGGCGTCATGGAAAATTTTCCATGATAATGCGCGTCCACACACTTCTGCCCATAGTGTCGACAATCTGCAAAAACTTTGTTTCAAGGTGTTAAAGCACCCTATAGCCCTGATCCCCTGAAAGCGGCCCAACAAGGATGATGATTCACTTCTGATGAAGAAGTGAAGACAGTGGTGCATTCGTGGCTCACAGCTCAGCCTAAAACATTGTTTTAGGTGGGAATACAAAAGCTTGTTGACAGTGTTTCGAAAAACAAGGCGATTATGTAAAAAAAAAAAAAAAAAAAAAAAAGCATTCCACAGAGATTCTACTTCACCCTCGTCTCGTACATGCGAGTACAAGACAAGTCTAGAGTTTCTGAAAGAAAAAATAAATAATAAAATTGATCTGATGTGATCTCACCAGGAAGACTCAGGGAAGATTAAATGTTTAATAAGCCATTGCTGTCAAATGAAGCTCGGCGAGAGCACCATGGCACCAGACATGGGTACAAAATGCAGCAAGGCACCATGCAACATTCATGACTCATGTAAAAACTAAAGCATCGAGGGGGTTCCTCAATGTCATTCCTCCCAACACATATTCACATATTCTAGCAATATCACTCTTCACAAGTTGTTTACATTGCCAGCGAGACACCACCGTTAATCAGTATGGGATCTACACACCTACACTGTTCTGTACAGGCAGAAAATAGGATTTTTGTGGCTTTTGGTTATAATTAAATATTTATATTTCTTGAATCCACCACCACCTAAGCCTTTTTTTTTTTTTTTTTTTTTTAACAACTTCAGTCTTTAAATAAATCTTCACTATTGTAAACACTTGAACCTAGGTTTTCAGGGGCTTTAAGGTATACACGCAGCAGTAAATCTTCACTATTGTAAACATTCATGGAAACCCGCCCAAAGGCAAGTAACACAACACAGTGTGGGTGAATGTGTCTCTACAGCCTACGATGATATTTCACACTTCTTTTCCACTCAACAACAAGAAACTCCACCCAGGGTGATTATTCTGCTGCTGTCCCACAATCACTGCAGCCTCGCTTGTTCCTCATATGCGACATTTACTGGATGCTTTTGTGTGTTTTGTGATCAGTTATGTGTTTCTGAGAATTCAACTCTAGATCTGTTCGCTTACCTTGCACAAAACAAGGAAAATTAGGTGTTTGCCTTAGCAAACACGTACAGAGGTCATTACGAGCGCCAACGCTCATCGTCCCTGGAAACCAGCGTCACAACAGCCCTATTTGCATGGATTACCCACAGTGCCGCAGGGGTCGCTGTGATCGTAAAAGAACGCTAGATTACGCAGTCGGATCAGCTTGTAACGAGAAGGACTCATGCAGCCACACGAGCGAATTCTGAGCATGTTTTAAGAAGGAAGGATGAAATATTAATGGGGTATCCCGTTAGCTGCCTTCCCACAGTTCCCTCATGCACACTGTGCACAAACAGATCAGGCAGATCAACAGTACTCTGCTGCATTATTCATAAGCCTGTGACTCAGACTCCGATCCCAATCACTGCTATAAGCAATGACATTGTTTACAGCACAGACAGCCATGACTGCGGCTGTGTGCAAACCCGCCTGAGAAGTCACTTGTGCCTTTGAGCTGCTTGAACCCACGCGGGACTTGTTATATCCATGCAGCAATCTCTGATACGGGGTGAAATGGAGCAGATGGATTGCCAATTATGGTTCGTAAAACACCTATAAGCAAACTGAGAAGAACTTCAGCTAGACATCCTTATGTTCTGACATCTATCACTAGGCAGTGTGAGAACTGGAAATGCCAAGGTTAATATCCCGAGGCACGTAATCCGCAACTAAACATTATAACTGTTCTGGAAACAAAAGGACAGACACCAATTATTCTTCCATGCATGGAAAGATGAATATAAATGAACAGGAGTGAAATTGCTTTTTTTGATTGAGTAGGAGCTAAACCCAGGATTACTGTGTGGTTATATAGCTAATTTAAACGAGCAAACAAGGCCGAGCAAAACTTCCATTTACAACAACAGCTCACAACACACTATGTAAGTGAAAGCGTGGCAGAAAAGTGTAGTACTGTAGCACTCTAGATAGACTATATGGGAAAAAGTATTGGGAGACCAACAATCCTAAACAATCACTGCAGGTTTGGCCAAATACTTTTGTCTATACAGGTGCACCTAAATTCATTACACACAGACCAATATATTTCAAGTGTTTATTCCGTTTAATTTTGATGATTATGGCTTACAACCTAAAATTCAGTATCTCAGAATATTAGAATTTTGTGAAAAAGTTACATTTTGGAGACTCATGGTGTCACACTCGAATCAACTAATTAACTCCAAAACACCTGCAAAGTCTATCCGTCTGGTTCAGCAGGCTGGCTGCTTACATAGTGCTGTATCCAAGCACATTAATGGAATGTTTGAATGAATAGGAAAAAAATGTGGTAGAAAAAGGTGCACAAGCAACACGGATAACTGCAGCCTGGAGAGAACTGTGAAATGAAGCCCATTCAAGAATTTGGGGGAGATTCACAAGGGGAGGACAGCAGGTGGAGTCAGTGCTCCAAGAGCCACCATGCACAGACGTATATAGGACATGGGCTACAACTGTTGCATTCCTTGTGTCAAGCGAGTCTTGAACCAGAGACAACGTTGGAGGCATCTTATCTGGGCTGAGGACAAAAAAGGGCTGGCTTGTTGCTCAGTGGGCCAAAGTCCTCATTTCAGATGAAAGTAAATTTTGCATTTATTTGGAAATCAAGGTCCCAGAGTCTGGAGGCAGAGAGGAGAGGCACAGAATCCAAGTTGCTTGAGGTCCAGTGTAAATTTTGCACAGTCAGTGGTGGTTTGGTCATCTGCTGTTGTTGATCCACTGTGTTTTATCAGGTCCAAGGTCAGCACAGCCATCTACCAGGAAGTTTTAGAGCACTGCATGCTCCCCTCTGCTGACCTGCTTTATGGAGATGATGATTTCATTTTCCAGCAGGACTTGGCACCTACCCACACAAAGGACTAATATCTGGTTTAAGGACCATGGTATCCCTGTGCTTGATTGGCTTAACTGACCTAAACCCCATAGAGAATCTATGGGGTATTGAGAAGAGGAGGATGCCTGACCCCAGACCCAACAACGCAGAACACCTCAGCAGTGCCACAGACTGATCGTCTCCATGCCACGCCACATTGCTGCAGTAATTCATGCAAAGGGACCCCTGACGAAGTACTGAGTGCTGTACATGTTCGTACATTTAAGTAGTCCAACATTTCTGTGCTAAAAAATTTTTTTTTTAATTGGTCTTAAATAATATTCTAATTTTCTGAGATAGATTTGGGGTTTTCATTAGCTGTAAGCTATAATCATCAAAATGATAATAAACACTTGAAATATATCAGTCTGTGTGTTATTGTTGTTATTTTGGCTGCTCCCAGCAAGAGGTCGCCACAGCGTACCATCCGGTCCACACATACAAGCTTGGCACAGGTTTTTATGCTGGATGTCCTTCCTGAAGCATCCCTCCCATTTTTTATCCAGGCTTGGGACCGGCACTGCATCCAGTGGCTGGGGTTTGGGCACTGGTTGGAAACTGAATCCGAGCCTTTTGCATGGCAGAGTAGAAACCTACCTCTGTAATAAAAGTTTCACTTTTTGAACTAAACTACTGAAATAAATAAACTTTTCGATGATTTTCTAATTTACTGAAATGCACCTGTATAGTGCATGTTAGCAACATATCCAGCTATCTACTAGACTGACCAGCACTTTGATATCCTCTGTGTTTATCTGTGAATGTCACTTCATAAATAAATCTAATTAAGAAGCTGAGTTAACGAATCCTCCAAATTCAATCATTGAAAGCTTTGCTACGTTTCTTAATCCCTATTGTAACTTTCTTGGCTACTGGGCATATGCATGAATTTGGAATGAAACATTTTACTGGATGTTTTCAGGGATAACCTCCTGAAATAACTTAGCATTAGAGGTTTCAGTGAAAAGGCAGACTTCCAGTAATGCTCCGTTTAGATATACTGTAGACATGCTGAATCTACATGAATGCAGGACTTACACCCTCAAATCGACTACACGCTGAGTTCCAGGAAGACATTATATTGCTTTTTAAAATATCAGCACTTTCCTAATCCCTGTTTGTCTATGAAATTCATTGTGGACTGGACTCTTGATACATTCAAACATGCACACTAATTGTGTTTCGAGAAAATTCCAGAGGTATTCACTATTAGGAAACAGCTATGATTCATGAGTTTGTCACTTCATGTTGCTGCTTTTTTAAAATGGCGGCATTCGTGTAAATTCTGTACGTAGTACTGTATCTGCTAAATATAATTAAATCATTTTTTTTTTTTTTTAGTAGTTTAACAACACATCTGAGGGAAATGTTGATGTTTTCTGGTAATCTTGTCTTGTTTCTGCTGTTACTAGGCCATTATATGGGAGTGTATACAAGCTAGCTTAATAGCTAGTCATTAGCCTAGCTTAAGCTTGGGGTTCATTTACCAGTTATACAGCAACATATCACTTTATCCATTTTAATTGCAAATCATGTGTTTGTTAAAAGCACAAATCATCAAGTTCCACTGAATGCAGATGTTATATGATTTAATTTAACTTAATGTTTAGCAGCATGAGTAAGCTATTTCCTTTTGGAATCATCAAAATCGTGTAAAGACTGTTGGTTGCACGTATCTTTTGCCTTAAAATGCCTTTGCCTTAAAATAGTTTTACTCTAATAAGGAACTAATTGTGTAGCTTTATATCTTTCCAAAAGTAGGTGTAAAATAGGTACAAAAGAATGAACAGCATTATCATAACTATATAAACAGTACAATGGTATTAGTGGAAAGATGGCACTGACTATATTCTGAGGAATTAAAGAAGGCAGTTCCATTTTTTTTTTTTTTTCAAAATCGCCCTCAGTAAAGCAAAACTTATGTAACCCACCATGGCGTGTTGTTAAAGTCCCTTTTGTCCGCTGGCGGTTTTCTCCAGAGACTGCAGCTAGGATCTGATCTTATTTAAGATTTTTTATTACGTTTTATTTCAAATGATCGCTATAAATGAGATTTTCTGAATTACACCAGGTTCAAAAGCTTAGCGAGTGTTGCACATTTCTCTCGGTGTTCTCCAGGTGCGAAACATGTTGTGCTGCTGACCTGAGGTGTCGATGCTAATGAGGGGGGAAATGCAGACAGTTCTCGTTCGACTCGCCTGCTTAGAGACAGGCAGCGAAGCACTAGAGACCAAAATACAAGACAAACACCTACACACAGCAATACCAAGACATCGACTTGAAGTGCCACAGAACACCTATGTAAAACAGCAGTGTGGTTAAGCAAGGAGGTCTGCAAATTACAAACAAATTGCATATATTGTAAGAATGTTTAAAGCAAAATTAGTGCTATCTATAACAAAAATGTAATTCGCTAAAAAAATCACTCAAGGATTTTACAGTCAGAACACACTTTTGTTGCACAGCTCAGTACATACAGTAGACGAAATTCATCCAATCAGTCTGGACAAGTTTCTGCACCCTTTCAGGTTATCTACAATTTTAGAAAGTTCCACCTTTTGTACCAGCGTTTAGTACCAGCCTATTTCAGAAGAGTTTATTTGAATGCATTTTATCTTTAGGGCTTCCAACTGCCCTGATCTTTATGAGATCATAAATCTGAATTGCAGTGATGCCACAGCTATCTTTGGCAAGAGTCAAAAAGTTCACAGAACTCTTTGCGTAAGAAGGACAGATTTATTCTTCCCTCTGTTGATTAAAGCGAGACTATCCAATGATGACAGGCATGACCAGCTGTGGAAGCATTTTTCCCCCTTTCTATATCAAATAAACATACTCTATATTATATATTTGTCAGGTAAGAATGCCTAGGAGGATCGAGTGCCTTCAATCTTTAACAGGTCACAATCTATCTGTCAAGCAATTTTACCATCTCAAACATTATCCAATTAATAGTTGGACAGTTGGGTTGTTGCTCTATTTTAAACTATACCTGTCCACCTTTTGCTCTGCTTCTGCATATAAGTGGAAAAGAAATAATATCTGACCCATATTCCCACAAGGAAGAGAAATATTATTTCCCTTGGTCCCTGGTGGTACAAAAAGTGTCTTCATTTCAAGGATAAAAGAAAAGAAAAACTGCAATATATGCTTAAAACTAGAGTGTATACAGTGGTGGCCAAAAGTATCAAGACAACACGTGCCAAGTTTTATAGTTCTCTCTGTGCACAAAATGGGTGATAACAATAATTACTTCCTTACTTATCTGAATGAATTAGAATCAGCTGGTTTAGTAGGATGGAACAAATATGTGGCAAGACTTTTACTTCTTCCAAAGCTGGGATGTCCATGTCTGCACAAAGGATGGCAAAAACTAGGGAATTCTCAAGTGGATTGCGAACCTCTTGGCAAATTTCTTTACATGATGCAATAAAGCAGGCATGGATTGAACGAGTGACACCAGAGTATTGCTGATGTCTTTTTGACTCTATGCACAGCCAGAACCAGCAAGTTGGGAGCATTTCATAATAAATACTGGTTGTTTTATAGAAATTTCCTAACATAAAATTATTTTTTTTTACTGATAATTTCAATAAAACATTGAATTGTCTCAAAACTTTTGGCCACCACTCTAATACAACACGTTACGAAATGTTGTACTATTTGTACACCTGCTTCAAAACCTCATGCTTGAGCACCTACAGTATGGACCAATGTGTCACTGAACTACACTAGTTTCCAAGGTCGAGTTTACAGAAAGTATAATATTTTTTTCTCCAATCTTTAGAAAACTCCTGAGGAGTGAAAAGATAGATTTCTCCATTTCTGTATGACTGGGCTAAAGCAATCTTTCTTTCTTACTTCTATTCTTTAATGCCAGACGTTTTTACTTTCTTCCTTTAGGCTAACAAGATTGTATTTACTGTGGTGACATTTCTTGGCAGCTCTCTCAGTCCAGGCAGCCAACACCTTAGTTAGAATGAAATCGCATTTAAACCAGAGATCTACAAATCTCATCTAAACGATAATCTCTCAACCAAAGATATATTATAAGTGACAATACATTCAAATGATTTATTTACTTAATCTGCTAATAGCACTTTCCCTAGCACGTATCTGGTGCTGGTTTAGTGTTGGCGCTGTTGTGCAGATGTCTAACCTTTACTCAGTCTTTCATCACAGTTCTTAGACAGCTGGACTGTAACCAAGGAACAGGAGATGCTTAAGCTTGGGGGGAGTTTAATTTTCGAACTCATGCAGTTCGGGTTACTTAAAAATGTTTGCGGCCTCCGAGTGGCACAGTGGTAAAGTGCTCGCCCTATCATCCGGAGATAGCTGGTTTGGTTCCCGGGTGATGCTGTAACCTCTCACAGCCAGAGGTCTCGAGAGAGCTGATTGGCCGAGCTCTCTCAGCGGGGGATGAGAGGTACTTAGTGCTCCCACATTAATGACATCTCTACAGCCAATCAGGGGCGTCTGTGAGCTCATGCTCACACGTGGATAGCGCTGTCCTCCGAGTGTGTTACGCTGCCCACAACGGTGCATGAGCGAGCAGTTCGAAAAGATGCATCGGTGACGTCACGTGGGTCGGAGGAAACACGCGATAGTCTGCGGCCCTCCCGACTGAGTGGTAGTAGTAGCCTTAATGTGGGAGCCCTCTAGTGACGGGGAGGAATTGGACACAACTAAATTAGGGAGAAAAATCGGGGGGAAAATCCAAAAAAGATTTTATAAAATGTTTTACAAAATTATTGCTTTAAAAAGTACAATGAACACAATCACAAACCACTTAATAAGACATTTAACTGGTAAGTGTCACAAACCAAATGAGATTTTAATTTTAGCAACACATTTAGAACAAATCAGAACTAAAGGTAATAAAAGGCTAGATAGTGGAATAGTGGCAATTAGTGCAATTATCTACAATAATATATTGTACAGTCTGGTCGAGAAGCATTTGGACAGTAACATGGTTTTTTTTTTATAAATTTGCCTCTGTGCACCATTTAATACTTAAATGCAAATTCTTTGTAGTCAACTACTGAATAAAGTGGACATAGACATCACTAAATGCTGGGTTTCCTACCTTTAGATGGCCATCCTGGTCCATTACCAGAGCCACCTTTAGAAGATTATATGTTTTCTAGCAAAGTCTAAACTGGCCTTTCTTTTTTTGAGAGTTACCAATAGTTTGCATCATAAGATAAACCCTCTGTCTTTACCTTCATGGTGGCTTACTTTAATTGTAGACTGACAATGATACATCAGCGTTCTTGATTTGGGTATCTGTTGAGAAGGTTTTTTTTTGTTCACTAATTCTCAATCATCCACTTTAGTTGCCTTCTGTGGCATTCAAGGCCTTATGGTGTTTCTGAGCTCACTCCTGCATTCCTTCTTGATAAGGATGTACCAAATTTGTGATTTGCCCAACTCCTAATGCTTCTGCTATCTAATTTTTTAGGTCTTTTTCTTACCCTAATGATGGCCTCCTTCACTTGCATTAACACCTCTTTGGACCGCATGTTGAGAGCTCCCATGAACAGCTACCAGATGCAAATTAAACACTTGGAATCAAAATCCAGACCTCAGACCACACCTGACAATGAAACTGCTTATTTGTCAGTTATCCAATTACCTTAGTGAAAATTGAGGGATTTGACATTGGATATACAATATATTCTCAAACCCGAAGTCAAACTTGCAAAATCTTACATTTACATTCAGGCATTTGTCAGACGCCCTTATCCAGAGCGGCTTACATTTTTATCTCATTATACATCAGAGCCGTTAATCCTGTATACAGGGTCGTGGGGGACCTGAAGCCTATCCCAGGAGACTTGAGGCACGAGGCAGGGTACACCCTGGACAAGGTGCCAATCTATCACAGGGCACACATATATACATACTCGCACACTACGGGCAACTTTTGGAATGTAGGAGGAAACTGGAGTACCTCACCAAGCACGGGGAGAACATGCAAACTTCATGCACACAGAGGAATTGAACCTGGCCAGGAATCGAACTTGGACCGTGGAGGTGCAAGGCTACTGTACTAACCAATAAGTCACAGTGCCGCTCAAAATTTCCCTTAAAGCAGAAATGGGCCCAGGCTCTTATGAGTTAAATATTCTAAGGGTATATTTGGGTGAATTTGAATGTTTTTTGCATATTTTGGTTGTAACTTTATCTTCGAACCCTCTCTGCTTTCCGGTTCTGCCTAGAACCTTGGGAGTATTCGTCGATTTACATGTATCTTAAGGAGTGCAACTGCAGTAATTACAGCTCAACAGTAATTACAGACTTAAGCACTATTTGGACATTTGATTTCAAGAGTTGAGTGGTATGGACAGTTTAAAAAAGTATCATCACAATATGTCATGCATGCTTATGAAATGCATGTTTTTAGGCTGAGAATTCACTGAAAAAACTATTTGATGCCAATATTAAACATTATTAGATTACATGATTTGAATCAGCCTTAATAAGTGTCTTAATTTTTGTCAAGAACCAGATTTTTGCTTATTGCTAAAACCATGAACAACATTTGTCTCTTGCATTTATGTTACATTGCATTACATTACATTTGACAGCAATGCCACAGCCCGTGTTTTCTACTCATCTAATATTTTAGTGTTAAAGATAGACAGGTCTATGAATACCTTCTGTGGTGAGAACCACATGCAGGTGATTTTAATCTGAAAGGTCAGGTCAGAGAATGTAAAGTACCTGCATAAGCCAGTTCTGACTATGAGCAACTTTCCCAAAGAAATGCTGATGCAACTTCTGAACTTAAGCGAGGAATCCTGTGGCATGGTGCAGTAAATAGAACTTTGAGTATTATAGGAAAGTAATGTTACCTACCCTTACTATCAGGTACCATGTACCACCACTTAAGCTTTTCCTTCCTGTGCAATTGTTTCCTAGAATGTGCATGTTCACATGATTATTGTTAATCTCTGGATTGTTTGAGAAGCCATTTTTTGTCAAATATATATTACAACACAGTGAAATTCTTTTTTTTTCCTCCCTTTTTTTTTTTTTTTTGCATATAACAGCTTGTTAGGAAGATTGAAAATGTTAAGGCCATGAAAATGTTAAGGGCCAAGAAAATGTTAAGGGCCTTATTCAAGGGGCTTGGGCTTGAACCTCAGGACCTTCTGATCAGTAACCCAGAGCCTTAACTTTGTCTAGTACGGTTTTGTATAGAAGCTGCAATGATACTAGACTTAGGTTTCTACTAAATCTATTTCTGTTACTACTAAATCAAGTTCATGTTATGGATTTCAAACCTCCCAAATACATTTAATACAAAAAGAACTGACATGAAGAATCATGTTATGACTCAAGAACAGCAAAACATAAGAAAGCTTCTGAATCTTGACAAGCTTGAAAAGCTGAAAAGGCGTTCGAGAGATGAGATTCTACCACAGAAATGGATCGACTGTACATAGGGACAGAAGAGAATGACGTAAAAGAGCAGGGCATCTAGTAGGGAAGATCACGAAAATAGGATGCATGATACTTAATAAGGGTTTTGTATATCACAGAAAAAAAATCTTTGATTCTGTAATTTGGAGTGCAATACAATATGTTATTGAACAGCTATCATTCATTAAATTATGCTTCAGTTAATAATTAGTCTTGACTTAAACATACGGTATAAACCCTACACCTTCTATAAAGTTATAAATAAATCTCATGCAGCAGCTGCGTTTTTGTGGGTTACTGGAACCTTAAATAGTAGCATCTGGAGCTGTAGTACAGCCTCCCAGAGTTTCCAGGAGTGGCAAAGTCAGTCACGCAACATATGTCCCGAACAACATCAAGAAAGGACAGTTCTGTCAGCTTTATACTGTATAAATGCACGAACACTTTCAGAAATAGTACTTGTATGATAGATGCTTCACATGACCTAAAGTTAATAATAATAAATGTCGACAGAGAAATGTGTTATTGTTGATAGGGTGAAGTTTTCTTTAACGACATATTTATTGAACTTTTATGTAAGGAGACTCCATTGTTAATAGTTAATAAGATGCCTGCCATGGAGACTCATTTGGATGGAGAGCTTTCCGGATGGAGAGCTTTCCGGATCATTAATGACACAGTTAAGAATAACCGTTGCCACTATAACATGAGTGATGTCAAGAACTAACTTTTCCAACTTCTGGTGGATGTTCCACAGCAGATTGTTTTGTTTTAATACATACATACAGTATCGTTTGTTATACAACAGTTAGTTCCGACCAAGTAATCTGATCGGACGGGAGAGATTCCAAGAGTGCTGATAATAGAGCATAACAGCACTGGGATGTTAAACTACGTATATTTTCATGTCAGTTGTTAATTATGATAACTGATCGGCCGCTGCATGGATGAAAGTATGTCGGTACGGTTCACAGTACTGGAGGGAGGGGAGAGAAGCTGCCTGTCAAAACCCGCATTCAAAACCAGTCAAAGAAGCACATTCAACAAGAAAATAACTAATAATAATAATAAACTAATAATAACCTAATAACTATATCATCTGAAACATTACTTTGTCTAATTAGTAACTGCTTCTAAAGTCATTCTGAATTGCCTCTGAAACCGGCTAATGTGTGCTACAAAACTAACTTGCTCAATGCTGAATCCCAAATCCCTATCTAACCCTGATCAAGAGCACTACTTGGTGTATGGAATAAGTGATTGACGTGTTGGTATAATTATTATTTATTTATTTATTTATTTTTTAACAAGTCATAATTGCCTGATAATCAATGGTGTTTGTGGAACTGTTGTATAAAAGCAATATCACACTGTGTGATTCAGTACACATGCTGTTTTACTGGATATCACCTTATCATCTATTATTGCTTAACCAACAAAATAACATTTTATTAACAAAACAATTGGCAAATTGCAACTCTACTTTATACCACCCTGTCATAGATTATTTTCCTATAACAGCATTCCACGTGGTATTTTATTCCTTACATCTCTCATGTATGTTATCTAGTGATACAGTATCTCTGTCTAAATGCTTTGTATATCATAATGGATTAATCCATACTAGCCTTAAAGGAGCATCAAGAACTAATGCACAGGGTGCGTTCGTGTTCGCCCACCAGCATACACTAAATGACTCAGCATCACAAGCCGGTGCAGTCACCTTGCCTGAGAGAAGAGCTCGCAATAACATCAAACCACCACTAAAACCTCCATCTAGAACATTAGCAAGTGATCAAACAGTGCATGTGTTCGGAATACGAATGTGTCAGGGCTCAAAGCGATGCTCCTGGACTGAATGGCAACAGTCTTTGTGTAGAGGCATCCATCAACTTTTTTTTTTTTTAAACATAATTTTGTGTTTGTCTGTTTTGCTTAGCCATCAGACGATTTTTTATTATTTGTATTTGATTTTTTTATTATTTATTTGTTTCCACCCTTCAAGCCAAATAGATTTGATTTCCTTTGATGACAGCTCCATGTATGGCTTTGGCAGCCTCGGGGCCATTTCCTTCATTAAACAATAAAGAGGAAGCAAGCACTCTAGAAGAGTTATTCTTGCTTCCAAATGTAAATACAGTACTATAATTAAAATCTTATAATATTTATGTATCCTCAGGCCATAAAATGGCAGCTTGCACCTCCAGGGTCCGGGTTCGAATCCCACCTCTGGTCTGTGTGCATGGAGTTTGCATGTTCTCCCTGTACTTGGCGAGTTTCCTCCAAGTACTCCGGTTTCCTCCCACAATCCAAAGACATGCAGACTAGGCTAATTGATGTTTCCAAATTGCCCTTGGTATGTGAATATGAGTGTGTGTGTGTGTGTGTGTGTGTGTGTGTATGTGTGTGTGCCTTGCGATGGATTGGCACCCCATCCAGGGTGTACCCCGCCTCGTGCCATAAGTCTCCTGGGATAGGCTCCAGGCCCACATGATCCTGTATACAAGATAAAGTCGTATAGACGATGAGTGAGTGAGTGAGTGAGTGAGGCCTTAAAAAGGTGTTTGGAAGTATAAAATTTTGTTAAAAAGAAAAAAAAAACATTGCTGTATATGCTATGATTGCTATGACTAGTAAGTATCTCTGTCTAAATCCTTTGTATATATCATAAAGCATACTTAAAACATAATTCCACAACATATTATATTTAAGTATTAAGTATCTTAATTAACTTAACTGTCATGAAAAAAAACATACAGCATTTCTTAAATTATAATTCTGCTCATAATCCTCTGATGTTTACTCTCTCTCTCACTCTCTCTCTCTCTCTGTGGCGTATGGAGCTGTTATGTTATAATACAGTGCTGTACAGTAGGGTCTGTTCTGAGTGGAACCCCACAGAGATGCTCTGCCATCTGCGGACCTGGCACAGACGCACTCTCCCAACCAGCACTGCCTATAGGGGGAAAGAGAGAGGACTCTCACCTCCTCATCTTCACTTCACCCATTTATACATCAATTCATCATGCTCACAGCACAGAAACTTTAAAGCATGATGATTTCCATTTATTTATTTATTTATTTATCTTTGCTTTCCTATGATTGGGTTCCGGGGATGTTGCTAAGGCCCTGTCCATGTATAACGCTATCTGCTTCCTCCAGAGGGAAGGGGGAAAGGACGGGGATTATTAAAATGTCTATATCTTAAATCCTCTTTAATCTGGTCATTTCTAATTACCCAGCATAGCAAAGGATTTATATATAAAAAAAATCATATTTAAACAATTCTACAGAATCTACACAGAGTCAAAGTGCAATGAACAGACTCCTTTGGCTTCGTAAAAAAAGCGGAGTAATTGTTCATCACAGACGTCTCTAGTGATCGCTCAGGCCTAGTATATGAGTACAATATGAACTCATCTTCAACATCTCAGCATAATCGTCAGCCATGAAACGATGCTGATTTTCTGTGTCAGCGGAATGCATGCATGATAAGTCCACTGTTTTGCAGCCATTTCCTGTCCTGGCTACACACAGACACACAGCTCAACAACTATAAAAAAAAATTGCAGTGTAGAGAATAAAACAACAACAACAACAAAAACACTATAATCTGTCTCATAAGTAATATGCAGAAAGATTTCATTTAGCTTGGAGGCTGCTGATGCAACATCCAAAATGGTATTGCACCAAACCCCAAGTTATTCATTCAGTCCTGAATTGCAAAATATTATGCATCTAGTCTGCCAGGCAACAAGACAGCCAACTACAAGTGATTTGGCTGCCATAAGCCTTCAATCAACTTGAAGTTTATCTGCACTAGCCTTACCAGCTGTTCTGCTATGTTCCACTGTTATGAGGATTCCCTTTGGCTTTTTCCCTTTCTCAGGGTTGCCACATCGGATCATCCGATCCGCAAGGTATTGGCACAGGTTTTACACTGTATGCCCTTCCTGCAACAATCCACCCACTTCTGCCCTGGCTCTAGGTGGCTGGGTATTATATGTCGGCATAGGGCCTTGCCCAAAGGCCAACAGGGGTAAACCGACAGTGGCAGGGATCGAACCCCCAACCCCCTGACCAGCAATCCAGAGCTGCAACCACCTGATTCATCACTGCCCTAGACCATGGTACTATGATGGTTTTTGTACTGTAAGTACAGGTTTACTGATTCAGTGGCAGACAAACTACACAAATCCTGTACTGGAGTAAAAGTATAGATTCCCTAGTTAAAATATTACTCAAGTAAAAGTAAAAGTCCTTCATTTAAAATTCTATTTGAGCAAAAGTACAGCTGTAGTTACCTTATCAAAAGTAATGAGTTTGTATTAACTTACAATTGCCATTAAGTCATAATAAAAGTCTCTCTCGCTCTCTCTCTTTCTCTTCTCTAATCATGTAGCAGGTGTTGGAAATCAGAAGTGGAGGCGATTGCAGAAAGTGACGAAACAGCACATTCGCAGTCTGGAAAGAGATAGAGAGAGCGCTCTGTTTTCTGACTGCGAACATGCTGTTTTTTCACTTCCCGCAACCATCTCCACTTCTGAGTTCAAACAAGTACCACATGATTAAGGGAAGAAAAAAATCATGCAATTACGCAATAAAGTGGCGATGTTACTGCTTCAAATACTATGCAGTGCAACACAATGCAGAAATGCAGTGAAGGAGAAAGTGCAAATACATTTATTGTAGGATGTATAAAAGTAAAAAGTATTCACTAATAAAAGTACTTCTGTAAACTACAGATACAGTATGTGCAATATGTGCTCTGTACTCTGCTGTTGGTGCTCAGTTTGGCTTTAATATTAAAGCATTGGACTGCATACATGTATTTTCTCTCTGGCTTTGGTTATTGATACAAATTGTGTCAATTAAAGCCCCTTAACTTTAGAGTACTTGTATTACTTTATTGATGTATTGAGTAATCTGTTAGATCTGCCATTTAAGTACTCGGTTATTTAGTTATATTTTCAAAAATGTAATCCATTATTCAGACAATTTATGTAATCCGTGAGCTAGACAGCAGTCATTCCGTGTGTGTGTGTGTGTGTGTGTGTGTGTGTGTTAGTGAAAGTCGTCCTACAAGCCCGGGGGGGGG
>JAQQZS010000037.1:24432992-24443873 GCA_030068045.1 Platyallabes tihoni
GTGAATTTCATTGACATTTTCCTTAATAATAATAATAATAATAATAATAATAATTATTATTATTATTATTATTATTATTATTATTTAATTTCAGACCTAGCACAGCTTTGAATACTAATCATAGAAGATTGAATAGAATTATTCTTATTTACAGAACACAGGATTTACTAAACCATTGGATCCGTACTTTTGGCCCACTGTGTATATGATTAAAGTGTTACCCAGTGAGAAAAGCAGAAGATAGAGATCTATGGGCTTTAATATCCATAATAATGTAATTGTAGTTAAAAGCTTTTTGATCTAAACAATTGATATAGGACAATGTCTTATTCCATGTAACCTAAATGCAAGGCTGGGGAATAAGGCTAATACTGTAATCACATTTATGACTTATGTTACTGTTGGGATAAAACTTGTATGAATGTATAAATGTATAAATGATTGAAGCATCATTTATTGTATTAATGTAGCTGATTAAAATGATGTATGGTATAGCATGTTTAAGCAAGAAATATTTAACATTTTCAAGACATGTTGAATAAACCCCAAAATCAAAACTATTCAATATGCTTCAATTTATTTTAATGCCACTTAAAAAAAAAAGAAAAATAAAGGGCAAAAAAAAGAAACGATCATACCAAGAGATAGGGTTCACAGCCTATGCAACAAAGTCCTTCTCATTTGTTGTAAAGGGCTTATAATATAATGAGATAGTAATAGAAATTGAGAAAGATAAATATAATAAGTACACTGTTACAGCCCCCAAGAGCCAATGAGATTGAAAAATATACACTATGAGATTATAAGAATTGCTGAAAAGCCAGGTTTGGTGGTCAAACGGGGGTTCAAAATGTTCTGACTTAAACAGAACTAACACCCTACACCTAAAATATCCCAGCCAGTTTGTCAGTTTAATTCATATACATCTCAAATATTTTTTTTTTTTACATTATCATATCTCGTACATCAAAATACACATAAAGACATACAAATATTGATAACGGGCTAGTCCAAATTCATCTGAAGTGCTTTGTTGATGGGACTAAAAGAGGCACCACCTCTGAAAAAGAAAAAAATAAAGAATAACTTCACAAAATGTCCCATAAAAATTTAATGCATCTTCTTTTTTTCGGTTTGGAAATGTTTGTATTTTCAGACCTACGGCCCTTGTTGTTTTGACAAAGGCAGATTGGGATATCAAAGAAACACATAGTTTCATCAACGAGAACATATAAACTAAGGCAAAGCCTTAACTTCACCCACAATATGACACTATTGAACATTAAGAAAAGCCTATTTTGCAGGTTAGCTATTTTGCTACATGCCAGTGTTGCCCCAGGTAATTAAGGTATTCATTTATATTGCATTTAAAATGCATTTAACGTCAAAGACAATCACTGCAGCAATGTTGGTTTTCGTAACTGAACTGAACATTTTCACAAAGCAGAATCTCCGCCATGCTCTGCTTCCAATGCAGTAACCATATTAGTGTCATGTCATATACAGTAAAGAATAAAGTAACACTATATTTTGGCTTAAGGATAACAAAAGCACCAACAGCGTACTATGAGCACCAAATGCCAGCAGATTTATAGAGTTCTGCATGCAACAATGCAATGTCTCTAAACCTTGAGACACCACAAAGGATGCAATCTGGATTTTCTGAACTAATATTAAACTTCTAACTTGTTACTTTCACACACTGTGCCTGTGTTTGACATTTTGTGCAATATCAGTCCATCTTTATCATTACATTACACAGCATAGTATCTGTTCGGGATGGATACTACTGTACATTAGAAAGTGCTTACATGCTTTGCAATACCCTTGCTTTTCTTATAAAGCTGAACGTCTTTAACCACAGAGCCAGTTTAAGAGGATTTCAGTATCATCAAGCATTATGGTGCAGTATTGATTTTAAATGAAAGTATAGCCTCACATTTTTTTTCTGAGGTTCATCCCATGAAACACCACTCGCACAAATAATGAGAACATTTAACAGCTGCTTTATAATCTCAGTTTCTCAGGGTGCAAAAAATATCATCCCTGCTTTTCTACCTTGCCTGCTGAATAGAGACGATGGGATTTTGACAGGAATTGATTGCCTGTCAAAATCTTGCACATACTATAAAAAAAAAAAAAAGAAAAACACTTCACATGGGACAGTACACACTGGAGTGTTAAAATCAATCCAGAATTATGTCCTTGATTATTTGTTAATATTGCTCGACCACAACATTCCAATAGGAATTTTTGTATGAGTATTGAATTTACATTGACACATTTTTATCTCACTTGATTTTATTGGTTTATTCTTTATTCCTTTTTTCATTTGCATCCAGTGTGTTTTGTCCACAGGGGCTGGTTTGCTGGGAAAAAGGAGTTGTGGGATTAACCTCACACTGACAAAAAAAGCGAGAGCAAAAAAATAAAAAGCACAGCATCACCGCAATATACCCATGATACATATAGACCGTTATATGCACCACAGAATACAGTCATCATACATATCATGTGTTTTTATATATAGAACATATAAATACACAGCAATAGAGCAAAGGCAGTGACAATGCTTCTCATATTGAAGGAAAGGCGGGCTATTATTGTATATCATAATATACTTTTTGTTCTTTTAGAAAAATATCTATGTTTAAACCAAAAACCAGCCACACCAAGCTCACCCTCTTTTTTTTTTCTTCATTAACAAAAATATCCATTTTACATTTCTGCACATTCATACATTACAATCATTCTACATATTATAATATAGAGCGTTTTAGGTTAATAAGGTTCATAGTGCACAACATGTCATTTTAGTTGCCAAACGTAGGGTAACAATGAAATAATAATAATAACAATACTTATTACAACAATAGGACAACAGTAACAGAGTAAAAGGAGCAGTTCACAGCTCCACAAGGTTCCTCCATTTGGCAGCAACAACACAGTCAAAAGCGAGAGAAAAAAGCATAACAAAAAAATAAAAAATAAAAATAAGATAAAATAAGAAAAAAAAAAATCTAAAATGATATTTAACAAATTCACAGGAAAAGTAAAGTTTTCATATTCATAAACGACTCCTGTTTTTCTTCCTCCGTCTGTCTTGGCCCCGCAGTTGTGCTGTCTCATCCACAGAAAGAAATAAACTGGAGAAGCAGCTTCAGTGATGCTCTTTCACAATAAAAGCCTGCAGCTGCCTGCTGATCTGGTAGCGAAGGTCAACGGCCACGAACGGGCCTTTTAGGCCAAATTCTAAAGAGGTTGATTAAGAATTGTATAACTATAACAATCTGTAACGAGCACTGACTGAAAAACCTGTGCCACTCACAGCAAGAGCAGTTTTTGCATGTAACATTCGTTTAAGCCACTTTTTTCTTTTTGTTTTTTTTTTTTTCAGATCAAAGCTAATACTATTGCGGAAACAGATGGAAAGCCGCTGAGAACAGTCTTCAATAAAGGGTTTTGTACGTAGGTAGGATTGTACGAAAAAAAAAAAAACGGTCTGAAAAATATGTGGAGAAATAAAGATAAAGTGATGGCGTGTGGCAGGACGCGCTCGTTTTTCATGTGGCTATTTTTTTGCTTTCCTCTTCTCAGAGGTGTTCAGGAAATGAGAGGATATCTAGCTCACCAAGAGCTCTTCCATCAGCGTCGGCCTTTCAAGTCCTTTTTCGATATCTGTCAGGTCCATTTGGTTTTCTTCTAATTCCTTGGGGTTAAAGAAGGAAAAACGGAACACAATGCCTGCTCTGAAATGCCGATCGTTCCTGATTTTGACCTGCGTACTGTAGCTGGTATTTTTTGGCTGTATTTTTTTTTTTCTTTATTCTGCGTTTCCTCCTTGCAGTGTAGCAGTCGGTCCATGCTGGAGGGACAAAGGGGGTTGTCTGGTGCTGGGTGGCCCGGCCATCATTCAAGGTTCCAAGGGCTTTCAGGGTCCAATGGGCTCTCGGGGGCTGAAGGCTTCACAGAGAACCAGAGGCACATAGAGACAGAAGAGAGGAGAAACAGATGGGCAGATGGACGATGCAGGAGACAAGAAAAAGAGATAGATAGTGATTTGATTGACTGATTGATTGTTTGATCGATTGATTGACTGCAGAGGGAAATGATGTCTCTTATTATTTAAAAGTCCCGGCATGACGGCAGAAAAGGACGAAAAAAAAGATTAGATGGGAGATGAAAAGTGTGTGGATTAGTGTTTGGCCTATGAAAAACCAAAAAAAACCCCCAAAAACACAAATACTGAAGCCACAAAAGGTGTGTGTCCCCTTTTCAACTCAGACACACAAATACACTGTGCAGAGGATCAGCATGGAGAGAAAAGGAGAGCTTGAACACCAGCAGTGAGCACGAGCAATGAAAGAGAGAGGAGAGAAAGCGTGAGAGAGAGAGAGAGAGAGAGAGCGCAGGAGAAGGGGGAAATGTATGTAAGTAACTTAAGGGTATTATTAGGTGTCATTATAAAAAGGTACTGTAAGTGTGTGAGGGATAAAATGTCACAGGTGCCAACTTATTCTGATACTGAGTCTGAATCTATTACAAGGTTAATACTTTATCTGATAGCGATTCGGGCTTGAGTTAAGCAACTAAAGCACCAGTGCAAAAACAGTTTAGCTGAAACGATGAGACTGTGAGAACTTTTGTATATTTTTTAAATAAATATAACTCTAAGATGTGACTATGCAATAGCAAATGGTATCTTCTCGAAGAAGTGTCAGAGACTATCATGGTGCACATGATTAAGAGTGTGTTTGTGGGTGTGTGAGTGTGTGTGTGTGTGTGTGTGTGTGTGTGAAAGGGCATTGAAAGAAAGGAAAGTGTCAGGGCATTTAGAGTGCAAGAAGCGAGGGCGAGTTCATGGAGTCAGAGGACTGCTCGCTGCTGCTGGTTCGCTGGTTAGCGCTGACGCCGCAGGCTCCCTCTGGGTAGGTGAACACAAATGAAGATGTGTATGAGGGGTTGTGGTTGCCAATGTCAGGGTTACCGCCGCCGTCGGCAACAAGGCACAGGCCACCCGGTGCCGGCTGGCTCGGCCCATAGAAAGAACTAGAAAAGGCTACCTCCTGCATCATCCCTTGCTGCTGCTGCTGCGCTGGCTGCTGCTGCTGCTGCTGCTGGTGGTGGTGCTGCTGCTGTTGGTGGTGGTGGTGGTGGGACGAGTAAGGTGGAGGCAGGTAGAACGTGTCCTCCTTCACAGTCAAACCCACCACTGCCACAGAGGAGGATGGAGGCAGAGGAGGCACCGGCGTCTGCTGCTGCTCCTCCTGGTAAGGGATCTTGCAGCTCGGCTGATGGGTGATGAGGACAAACTCCAGACGCTCCTTCTCCTTCTGCAGCTCTGAGATCTCAGCCTCCAGCTCAGCCTTCTCCTCCTCCAGAATGTCGGTTTCCTGGATAAAAATGGAGATGAGTGAGAGTGACAGACAGGGAAACATGTTCTCAGCTGATTGAAACTGATCTCTGTTCACATCGGCAGTGTAGATATCTAAAGAACTATAAAGCCTTCCAAATTGCTTAGGAACTTTCACACCTACAACATCTAGAGCACCCTGACATGAAGCATCATAGCTTGCTTGGGAACAACACCAAGCAGGACAGATGGGCCTTACAGAGTGTGGTGTGATCAGCTGAGCCCACCATGCACACTGAACTCTGTGACATGCAGTCTGTCTACAGCAGGTGGTAGCCTGGAAGATAGTGAAGGACCTCAGCCACCTAAGCGATGGACTATTCTCTCTGCTGCAGTGAGGAAAGCACTTTCGCTCCCTGAAGACCAACACAGAGAGAATGAGGAGGAGCTACTTTTCTTTCAGGGCATTCGGACCCTGAACATGGACAATACCTTGAAGTGATCCTTTGACCACTCACACAACACCCACAACACCCACCTACATAATATTACTGATAGTATACAGTTTTTAGCCATCTGTATAAATACTTATTAATACCATATTGGCACTTTACCTGAAGAGGGAGCCTGTGTTGCATAACTTATGCATTTTGTACAGCTTTGACTCTATTTGCACATACATATTTGCACATACAATATGGACATATTTGTTCAATTATCAACAAATGCTTAAATCATGTAGAAATGATCAGAGAGTGAGAACACTCCACACTTACCATGCTGAGTTTAAGATTACACTTGTTGTATGTCCTCTCCCATTTACACTATAGATGTGGTATAAAATCAAAGGCATATGATTAATGTAATTAGTCGCTCACCGACTGTAGCTTGTCTGTAAGCTCACGCCGTCGATTGCGACACTTGGCAGCGGCCAGTTTGTTTCTCTCCCTCCTGACGCGTCTCTTCTCTTCCTCCTCTGGAGTCAGCTGAAGGAGGGGATGAGAGCATTTTCAACACTTTTGCACATCTGTAGTATGCACAGCTTGGGATTTTACAAAATTACATACACACGTGCACAAGACGAGGAGACAAAACCTCGGCCTACAGGGACGGGGAGACAAGCTGTTAGGTCCAACAGAAGCATTGGCTTACCGTTTCGTCACGTGTGCGCCGGCGGCTCCGTGACTGTCGCAAGGGACCTGGGGTGTCCGAGCTGCTGGGAGGGGTGTAGCCCGAGCCAGAGGAAAAGCTAGGCCCTGGCATGTCGTATGGGTCTAGGGCCACGGACTGGGTCATGGTGGTCGTACCTGTGCCACTCTGCCCTGGTGCCACAGAGGAGATGAGGGTGGGTTGCACCATCCACTGCAGGTCCTGACTTGTGGTTATGGCAGTCACTGTGGGAACGAAGGAGCCAGGCATGTCCACCCCGGGAGCACTGCCAGCTGTCCCGCCACCCACCCCTACACCTCCAGCGCCTGATACACACTCCTGTGGAACATGAACCCACATAGGATCAAGGTTGAGTGGCTGGAAAGGTCATACAGGGATAACATAATGCCCTGGATTAAACAGACACATACACTACTTCCTATTTCCGTGATACATCCATCAATTCTATGGACTTCTAATAGAATACGAAACAAAGATAGTAATGCTTCCTTTTCCTATATAGTCCCTATACAACAGTGCGCTATAGTGAATTATATTATTTATATATATATAATAACATAATAATAACAATACTTATTATTATTAATTATAGCAATGATTCTTATTATATTATTATTAATAATAATAACAATAATCCGTGGATATAAAAAGAACACATCACACTTCTTTATTTAGAAACCGAGGACGTCCGTAAAGCCCGGGAGGGAGCGAGCGCGCGGGCGGGTGGGCGCGCGGGCGCGCGCTCGAGTTCGGGGACGTCCGATAATATTTCATATGCAGCGTCAGACGAGAGACTCCGCGAGCGCGAGCCAATCGGCGCTCGCGAGCCGCTCCGTTCTCCCGCCGCCCCCTTTCCACGCTCCGCCTGCGCCGTCACTCCCCCAGTGATCCCCTTAGCAACGCGACGTAACACTCCAAAATAGAACGCATTGACGTCACAGCGAGGCCAGAGCGACGAGGAGGGATCCGCGGAGAGCGGAGCGAGGGGAGTGGCTTAGCGAGAGCACGTCGGAAAGAGGTTCCACACGGCAGGTACACACGGTGAACACATACATACAAGCTCGCGCGCACACACACACACACACGCAGCACGTTGCTAACAGAAAGTGTTGCACTACAATGTGATTTTACACCATTCACAGATTTTCAGGAAATGCAAAACAGTCTCAGTTTGACAGGTCATGCATGCAAGCAGCAAAACGACTTACTTGTGGTGCAGTGGTGGTGGAGGGGCTCCCGAAGGAGTCCACCGAAGACAGGTACTGAGATTCGACCGACGGAGAGGAACTTCCACGTGAGCCGCTGTCCGGGTCACCGGGGAACCCCTGGAACATCTCCCCGGCAGAGCCGAGTGAAACCGAGAAAGCGCTCGCTCCCGGAGAAAATGGGACGTCACCTGGCGCCCAAAAATTGGTTGTTCTAGTGCACTGTTTTAATTCATCACTACAATGCACTGACAACTCGCTTCATCTGACTTGAATGCATGCACAGCTACAGAAATCGCTTATTACACCGTTATGTCATGTAGGATAAACAAGGCTATTACAACACACGCTTACATTACATGATACGAGCCATGATGTAACATGTCACCTACCGTAACAAGATTTACTACTTGAAGAGTCAGTCAAGAAGCCTTTCGTGTCTTTCCAAAAAAGTTGCATTAAGATGGCAATCCAGTTCTGCGTTCGAGGCGAAAGAAGTTTACAACTCCAAAGCGGACACGTCCACTCTGGCTGCTGAGATCACAATCCAAGCCCTAAAAAGTTCCTTTTATTGTTTTGTTTTGAAGTGTGCATTTATATATCCATGAAGAAAAAAATGTCATCGATGATAAACCAGCGTTTTGTGCGCTTGAGCCGGCGTCCCTCGTCTCTTCTGAATGAAGCCATCTGAGATCGCTTTGTAAAGTAGGGACTTCTATCTCCGCCCCTCACTGGAGTTCCGCTGACGTAGGTGCCCATATATGGTTCATGGAGCTGTGTTTTTGTTTTTTGGTAACCTAGGCGATGACGTTTAGGGATTCCCTCACCCACAGAAAAAAACGCTCTAGCGCGCACTGTCGAGAATAGCAGCGTTTACTACTATAGCTTCCACAGAGGAGATATTTTTGATTGCATCTTTTTATTTTTATTTTTAAATAGACACTGTAGGTTACAGAAGCGATAGGGAAAAGCAATATTAGACTTATTTTGCGGCAAGTGCGTCAAAGAAAAAAAAGTTTCAGCATATAGGATTTTTGCTTAATGTTGCCAGGGAAAGTGATGACAACAAAACAAAGTAGATAAAGACACTTACATGATGGACTTCATTTGTTATTTAAATACTTGTCCTGTAACCTAAGCCCAAATCAACATAATGATAATGACTATATTATTATTATTATTATTATTATTATTATTATTATTATTATTATTATTATTATTATCCTGTTTCTCAAGCTTACAGTGTCCAGATCAGATATTACACATATTACAGATATTACACATAGATAGATAGATAGATAGATAGATAGATAGATGAAATGAAAATGACTGACTGACTGAAAGCCAGAATAAAGCTGCCAGACATGCATGCAGTTTAGCAGAGAAGGCGCTATCCGTTATCCCGTGTGAATGATGAGGCTGTGGAAATGTGCTTACGGTGAACATAACTCTCTGTTGTAAACTTTCTCATGGGTCTCACGGAATCCCTGGTGGCCTAATAATACATTGGGTTTACAAATGTCTTGGGAATTTTTAATGCAAAAACAACATACATAAACAACAAATAGAAAAAAAAACGTAAAATGTTGCTACTAATAACAACTATAACAACAATATATCATGATAATGTATCAGCATCACCATCAGCAATAATAATAATAATAATAATAATAGGAAGCACGATGGAATAGTGTTTAGCACTGGTTTGGCATCCGGGTTCGATTATCGCCTTGGGGTCTGTGCTGGATGGAGATTGCATGTTCTCAACGTGCTTGGTGGGTTTCCTCTGGGTACCTCGATTTTCTACTGCGCTCCAAAGATATGCAGATTAGGCTTTAGATTAGGGTTTGAATGAGCATGTGAATGTTGACCCGAGGTCCTACCAAGGTTGTAAAATCCAATGGCCACCATTGGACTACAGAGGTTCCTAGACGGATGGATGGAATAATAATACCAATGATGATGTAATCGAAGATCTCACGCGAGATGATGTTCTCATAATCAATACTGAGGACATCTCACTACACTGAACACAACTTGCCGGAACCTCACAAAGCTCTTATTGTCTGCGTGTCCAGGAAGGCATGTGGAACAACAGTGAGACACTTCAGAATGAATAGAAAGTCATCGCTTCCTCCCTGTGCTCGACAACGTGAGGAGAGCCTAAGATCTGAGAAATGGGAGGAAGAAGAAAGAAATAAAGAATGAAAGCAGGAGGAAATTGCAAGAGAACCTTTTGTGCGCCGCGAGGAAATAAGACGCAGAACGAAAATGTCAACACTGAGTATAGGGCCGCGCGAGGACGACAACAATTAGTCAGCAGGCTGACGTCACTGACGGACGGAGAACGAGATGTTCTGTCCCCCGGCAGGTAGGAGCTAAGCTAGACTACTACTCCTCTAACCAACATGACTAACACATGACTTTCACCAGGAACATCTCTCCGCAAAAAACGCAGCCTGAACTCTCTCTCTCACCAGTGGCTAAGAGCTGCCGACCCGTGGCTACGTCAGAAAAAAAGCGCATCATAACTCCTTATGTGGGACGCAGACAAGAGGAAGGTGGAGGAAGAGAAACAATCAGATTTCTCAGCTGTTTTTTTCTTCTTTCATTTCATCAGACAAATCTGGATCAAATCTGGTAATAAAAGATGAAAATTTGAATTTGTATTCCACCATTGTCTGTGTGTTTATTTGTTTGTGCTTATAAAAAAAAAACTATTGAACATTCCGTATTTCTTTATTAGACACTAAACAACTCGAGTCTATCAGTCCCATGTGTTGCCGCGACTCCTTACAACAGAAAATCTGCAGATGTGTATGTACAGGCGTTACGTCGTCATGGAAACGCCGTTCCGGCACGTCTGACGCAGCGACGTCATGACGATTTGGTCTTTTTTTTTTGTTTTTGTTGCGCAGCAACCGTCTCCCGTGGCAACCCCCGAGCCGCACAATGAGCGGTTCTGTGAGCGCCATCTAAACAACTTAATCTAGTACACATCGTGCACTAAATATGGCCGCGGAAGCCTTTACTTCTTATGCACTATCTAGGGCGCTTGTAAAGGGAGTAAGGAGATATTGGGTATGAGCCACATTAGCAGATTAGCAGACACCGAATCCCATAGATATATTTGGTTTATAACTACTATCGAGA
>JAQQZS010000037.1:24475686-24488652 GCA_030068045.1 Platyallabes tihoni
TCCAGTGCGGGAGATGCATTGTGGGTAGATGCATTGTGGGTAATGCAGTCCGGTGTGTTTGAACGCGAATGCGAGATAGCTGGATATAGAGCCTGAGTTTTGTTCTTCAGTAGTTTTTTAGTTGGATTTAAGTGCAGGATCCACCCGAAAATTTGTACTATAGCCCGATAATGCAGCAAATAAAAGAACGGGCATCGAGCAGTTTGTCCATCTCATCATTAAACGAGCATGAAGTAACAGGCTGTTACGCTGTCGCAAGAAACATTTAAATAAAGCGGAGAAGCTTTAATAATTTTGAGGAGAACAACAGTCTTTCCGTTAAGGTGTGTGTGTGTTTAATTCAGATGAGAGGAGAAATTTTTACTATGGAAGATGAGAAGGGGGAGACAGGAGGGGCTGAAAGCAAGAGTCCCCACTCTAGCCTCACACACACACACACACACAGCGCCTGCATGCACAAACGGGAAACACTTATCTGTCGGGATATATTTTTTCCTTTTTTAAAGGTAAAGTGCAGGTTAATTTGTTTTATTTTTACTTTATATATTTTGTATTAATTATTTTTATGTATTTATTTTTTTGGGCTGTAGAACGAATAATTTAAGTTTCCATTATTTCCTATGGGAAAATTAAATTTGGTTTACGAGTGTTTTGAAATACGAGCACGCTTTCAGAACGAATTATACTCGTAATCTGAGGTTCCACTGTACTTAAAACAACAATTTTACATTTTTTTGCAAAAACCAAGGCTCTGTGTGAGGTCATGAAATCCTGTTTTATGATTGGCAGGTCGAATTTGGTCTCGTCTATCATTGGTTAGAAACCCTGAGCATAAAGATGGGCTCAAATTGCTGTGGTTTTAGTTCAATTAGGCACAATATTTGTTAACTATTAAATCTCAGTGTCAGCCTAAACCACTTTAACCATTTAAGTAATTAATCATTTTAGAAATAATAATTTGATGATTGAAACAATAAAAAAAGATTCCACCATCTGTTAAACATTTTCTTGAGGTTAAACAATCCTGTCTTCTGTTCAAACATAGTATATGATCAATAAAATGACAATTTGTTTTTTATGTATGTTTGTGATACTGAACAACTCGACATGTGAGTAAGTGTAAAGATGTATGAACATGGCTCTCAAATGCTAGCATAATCTTCAATTTGTCAGTTACATTAGGCTATCTTAGCCTCATAGATCAAGGCTAGATCGTTCAGGACAACAACCATTTTCTTTGAGTTTGAATTGATTTTAAACCAATAGAATGTTAATAGCATGCTTTAACAACAGACACAGCATTCTGTATTTAGAACCCCGGATGTAGATTTAGACACCTAAAGATAATTCGTGTGAATTGCTTTTTAGACAAAATATAATTCTTTTGATACTGTAAAGCTGCTGTGTGACATTGGCTATTGTAATGTGCTAAATAAATAACATTTTATTTAATTAAAAAGCCCAGAAGATGCATGGAAAATGTCCAGAGGAACCAGACTCTTTGCTTAGGATGTGTGATGTGTGTGTGTACCTGTATGAAGCAGCTGAGTAGGCTGCCTCTGGACAAGGCTGCAGTAAGCGTCCTCCACAGGACCGGAGGAGTGCGGGAGGAAACAGGTCGAGTGTAGGCAATCCCTCCTGTGAAGTCCTCCATTCCCTCCGAAATGTTACCTCCCTTTAGGCTGCTGTAGGAGCCGATCAACCTACACACACACACACACACACACACACACACACGCACATTTCTCTTACTATCCTTGTCAAGACATACACTCTTATGGAAAAGTTTTGGCACCCCTTGATAAATAACATATTGTGGTGATTTTTTAATTGAAAAGATGTTAACAAAGTCTCTCTTGGAAATGGAAGAAAATGCACAATATTTTCAGCAAACATTGATGCATAGTCACTTTTTATGTCATAAATTGAACAAAGATAAAAAATAAAAACATTATTGTGGCACTGTGCAAAAGTTTTGGCACCCTACACAATCAGTACTTGGTAACCTCCTCTGGCAGATATCACAGCATGCAAAGGCTTTTAATAGCCAGCTAAACGTTTTTCAATTCTTGTACTTGGGATACTTGGGAAGATCCCATTCGTCCTTGCAAAAGGCTTCTAGTTCTGTAATATTCTTTAGTCGTCTGGCATGCACAGCTCTTTTAAGATCTACCCACAAATTTTCAATGATGTTTAAATCAGGGGACTGTGAGGGACAATCCAAAACCTTCAGCTTGAGTCTCTTGAGGTATTCGTAGTGGATTATGAGGTATGTTTAGGATCATTGTCCTGTTGTAGAAGCCATCCTCTTTTCAGCTTCAGCTTCAGCTTTTTTTTTTTTTTTTTTTTACAGATGGTGTGATGTTGGTTTCCAGAATTTGCAGGTGTTTAGTGGAATCCATTCTTCCATCCACCCGTGCAATAGTTCCTGTGCCACTGGCTGCAACACTACCCTAAAGCATGATAGATCCACCCCCATGCTTAATAGTTGGCAAGATGTTCTTTTCATGAAATGCTGCTCCGTTTTTCTCCAAACATGCCTTTGCTGATTGTGGTCAAAGAGTTCTTTAACTTTAACTTCATCAGTCCACTGCACTTGTTTCCAAAACGCATCAGGCTTCTGTAGATGTTCTGTTGCATACTTCTGCCATTGGATTTTATGATGGGGACGCAGGTAAGGTTTTCTTCTGCTGACTCTTCCAAAGGTCTTGTGGAACGGTGCACCACCACTCCTGAGTCTTCTAAATCTTCCTGCAGGTTTTTTGCAGTCAAATGGTTTTGATTTGTCTTTCTGACCAGCACACGAGCAGTTCTCTCCGAGAGTTTTCTTTGTCTTCCAGATCTCATCTCGACCTCCACAGTTCCCCTGAACTTTTATCTCTTAAATACATTTCTCACTGTGGAAACTGCAAGCTGACAACGCTTTGCTTTCTTCTTGTAGCCTTCTTCTGCATTGTGGGCATCAATACCTTTTCATTTTACAGCTGCTTAGAGGAACCCATGGTGTCCGCAAGTGTGTGCACAAGGTTTGAAAAGTAAAAGTATTTGTCAAGCTTTGTAAATTGGCATTTACTAATGACAGCTGTTGCCATGCATCAGATCTAACAAGCTGAACACGGTCTGAACCCTTGTAAAAAGAATCTGAGACTCCGGTACTTTTGGGGTGCCAAAACTTTTGCACAGTGCCATAATAATGTTTTTGTTAATTTATGACATAAGACGTATGTAACTAAGCATCAATGTTTGCTGAAAATATTGTATATTGTTTCTATTTCCAAGAGAGACTGTATTAACATCTTTTCAATTAAAAAATCACCAAAATCTATTATTTATCAAGACGTGCCTAAGTCTTTGCATAAGACTGTATCTAATTATTTATTCAGCTAAGTAATATTATGTTACATATAATGTTATGCATATAAATAAACATGACAATTTAGCTTTTAAACAAAACCTGCAGTTTTAATCTACATTAAACAAGCAGTTTTCTATGTCATGACTCAAATGGTCCCACAAGGTCAGAACTGTCATTGTTCCTTTCGACATTGTTTCCAGTAAGTTAAAAGTTAAAACACTTTCACTGCAATCTCCATACATAACCCGGTATTCAATGGAGACTTTGGAGACTTTTTATTCTATCCGCTCTTCATCTGGACTCTACTGACGCATGGGTACGGACGGAGTAGGATCTCAACAGTCATTTGTTTACACGCAATTAGATAGCAAAGGCGGCCTAAGAGCGACAAGAAGCAGTGTCACTGCTGCTCTTCTGTCCCACATGCTCTCACACAGTCATACACACATATGCTGCAACTGACTTGGCGTAAGCCTTCTCCACCAGGGCGCTCCAGAACTCGTTCTTAGTGCGCGAGTAGCTGAAGAGCAGACGGCCTCCTCGCACAGGCAACCTGTCATCCACCACCACCTCCACCCACTCACCATACTGCCAGAACTGAGAGAGAGAGAGAGAGAGAGAGTCACTTCAAATAATTGGGTTAATAGCAAGACTAACTCTATTTCTAGTATGAGGCAATAATGTTAATGAAACTTGTGATGATACCCTGTTTTAAGCATTTGTGGTTAAGAAAGCAGTAGACTCATATAAAATACAGATAATACAGAACCGTTGTAGGTCTATTGCAAACTGGATGACTAATTGTAACAATTTGCGATATTGGTTACTCTAATCAGCCAGTTAAACTATAACATACTGCATTTATCTTTCTTTTCATATTAGCGCTGGATAGAGTAACCAATATTGGATTGGAGTTCCTTCCAGGCTGTATTTCCACCTTGCACCCTATGTTGAAAAACAGCCTGGAAGGAACTCCAATCCATTGCAGAACATCACACAAATACACACACTTGTTAACTTACAGATGAGGGAAGTTTGTCACTTTAATTACCTTGCATGTTTTTTTTCAAGTTGGGAGACATTACAAATTACAAATTACCATTATATGTTATTTAGTAACTTATATGTAATTTTTTGTGACCTCGCATCTTCAAGGTCAAGGGTTCGATTCCCACCTCAGGTCTGTGTGCGAGGAGCTTGCGTGTTTTCACCCTGCTTGGTGAGTTTCCTTCCACAGTCCAAGGACATACAGATTAGGATAAATGGCATCATGTGTGTAAATGAGTGTGTGAGTTTGTGTGTGCCCTGCGATGGCTTGGCACAATATCCAGGGTGTAGCCCGACTTGTGCCCGAAGTCTCCTGAGTTAGGCTCCAGGCTCATGTACAGTACAAAAAAAAAAATGAATGAATGAATGAATACATGAAATTATTTTGGAACTTCAGTGTAACTACTTGTGGAATTTTGTTACAAAATTGTTTAAAATATTTTTCCTAATTTCTTGATCGGCCCATTCATACCACTCAATAGGTCTTAAAATAGCATGCCATGCCATATTTTATTCCCCTTATAATGCACACCCTTAGCTTCAACCATAGACTAACATATCTCTTTTGTTCTCTTATTGTTACATTTATTGTTATGGAACATCAATGAAATAAGTTCCTTACAAAATCAATAGCCATTTATAACAGCTATAGCTCTTTTTCTTTATCGTATAGGTAACATACAGTAAAAAAGAATGCAGTACAGTACGTCATGTAAACGAGACTCACCTCTGATGTTTCTTAAGTGCTCACACTGGAGACTCTTTCCAAAAATGTTCCTTACGTTAACAATTGTACACTAGTGATGGGTCGTTCATGAATGATTCATTCTTTTTGAGCGAGTCTTTAATGTGACTCAGAAGAATGAGTAGTCTCAGATAGTGATTCGTTCATTTTCTACTGGGCACGCATGCGCAAAGCATCGCATAACCTCTGTAGGTTATGTACAGGAAACAGAAAAGAGTAGTTACCTTTGAGTCTTTTTGGTCCGAATCGTTAGTTCTTTTGTCATATGACTTCCATAGACGCTATGCAGTGCAATAGATTTGAAAGAACGGACGATTCGGACCAGAAGATATGAGAGGTGAGCTGCTCATTCTGCTTATCACAATACAGTTTGTCCTTAGCTGACTTGTAATATTTTCATCACTGAAACTCTAGCCAAAATTTGTGTATGTAGACGTGTTGGGTGTCTGTTTAATGAAATTGTAACATTATTATTTTATTTCTGAACAAAAGAACGAGATGAACTAAAAGATTTTTTCATTTTGATGTTGATATGTTTATAAAGTCAAAGGGCTTTTTGAGGTACACTGTGCAAACTGCAAATATGCTACAAGACTTTTTCTGTTTCAAAAGATCACAATAAGACTTACTACTAGGAAAACAAACTACTAGGACTAAGACAAAGTTATAACAGTCTTTAATGTAATTGTTTTATTGCTGAAACGGCAAAATATCATATTTTTATGCCGCCTTTTTGTGTTTTGCTTGCATTACTGCACATTTACTGTGGTTTTATGTTATAGCTGTCAGCAATCCATCCACCAGCTTCCTGAGCAGGTCAAAGGAAATCGTCACTTAAACTTCGACAGAGCTCCTCAGCTTGTGCTGACCTGTAGGCAGGTATGAATGTGACTGGCTGTGCACAAGTGTGCATCTGTATCTGCGCATTCATTCCCTTGAGCAATGGCTACATGTCAGAACACTTATATCAATACCATGAACAACATTCTTGTACTTTCTTTTACCCTTCTTTTATCTCTTTCTCTCCTTCGCTTACACCAGAAAAGCACTTACATAATAAAAGTCACCCCCATCTCCCCTGCCTGTCCGCACTGAACCTAATGACCCAGCATGAGCTCAACTATGCTTTGAAGTTTAACTGTTAGTTTCAAAGATGACCTGCAGTTTTCTCAAGGTTACCTGTAAAAAAACATCTGTGACCGCCAAGGACTGTATAACACATTCGTGAAAATGCTGTTGAAGGGAAAATAATCAGTGATGTTACTGTTGCTGCATTAAAGTTGATTATTTTCCTTGAAGAGCATGCTTCAAAGTGGTTGAATCAGCTATTGAATGAACTGTTTCTAAAAATACATATTAGAATGTTGTTGTTGGTCTTTCGGCTGCTCCCAGCAAGGGGTCGCCACATCAGAATATTCAGTCCGCACAACAACTTGGCACAGGTTTTACGCCGGATGCCCTTCCTGACGCAACCCTCCCATTTTATCCGGGCTTGGGACCGGCACTGTATCCAGTGGCTGGGGGGTTTGGGCACTGGCTGGGAATCAAACCCGGGCCTTCCACATGGCAGGCGAAACACCTACCACTGAGCCACCAGTGCCCTCTTAAAAATACATATTAGAATGAGTGCATTAATAATGTATATTTTCAATGGCGTCTTGAGGAATACAGTTCTCCAAGCTCATTTTTAGCAAGTTTTGCTTTTAATCCAGTCCATGTACCTGGCCAGATTCAGAGGAATGTTTTGCTTGTTAAGCCACACAGTTATCTATGAATCATTCAAACATTAAATTCTAACATAAGACATGACCCAAAGAGAAACAGGTTCAGATGATGCCAGTGATTAGTATACTGGCGATGTTAAAGACAAAACATGTTATTGGTTGGAACAGACGAGAGGGGAAATGAGGTCGCTGCTAAGGTTCATGCATTAAAAAATATTTTTTTTAAATTGTATTTTTTTGCAATCAAACATTTCTTTAAATTAATCTATTTCACTTCATTTAATATGAAAAATTAGGGGTGGCTCAGGACTGTTGCACAGTACTGTATAACTGAAGTTTACCTTCAGGTGACTTAATAGCATGTTTTGTCATTATTTTTAAATCCAGATTATCATGAAGATGCTATTTTTCATCTCATGTACGATTCTGAAAACCTCCTGGATTATTTAATTACCAATTACTTCTAATCCATTTTCTTGTTGTGTATTCCAGAAATGTTGGGACACTATGGAAATTGGCAATAAAAACAAGAAGGAGTCATCTGTAAAGTCTCTTCACCTTGACCTATGTTGAAAATGCTACTAGAACTCAACTCAAACAATTATTTGATGAGTTACCAAGTGAATGTAATTGTTTGTTGAAAATATACACTCATTTCAAATCTGTTGACAGCAACATCCTCCAAAAAAGTTGTGACAGGGCCAGTTTAATAGTAAGAGCAATGTGACATGGAGAAATCACAAAGGGGTGAGAAAACATTGCTGTGTTAAACAGGTGAACCAATTATGTTACAGTATAGAAGGAGTTTTAAAGAAAGGGCTAATGCTTCTAGAGGAAGAATGGGGCAAGGCTCACTGATTTACTAAAAGATGCACCAGCAAATTGTCCAATACACAATAGCATTCTGCTTGGATTCTCTGTGTACTGGCCTGTCTGCGTCAACTGACAATGTGTGGTGCATTATGCACTAAGTGCAAAAAAATGCATTTTTTCAACAATAGCAGATTGGGAATGAGTGCATATTTTCAACAAGCAATTAAATTCACATGATAAGTTGTTGTAGAGTTTTCAAAATACAGTAGTAGACGGTGAAGAAGCTTTATAGATGGCTTGTTTTTGTTTGTTTCACTGCCAATTTCCATACTGACCCAAAAAAAATGCAACTTAGGACTAAGTTACAACTTAATAATAACTTAGGATGAAATAAGTTTGAGATAAGGTCATGCAAACTACAGCGCATGACTGCAGTTAGATTTTTCCATGTTGACCCTCACTGCAGTTTAAATTAAATTGAGACTTTTTACTTCTTACACCACTGTTTGAAGCATGCGTGTTTTCACTTACAGAAAACGGATTTGTCGTCACATAGGTTTCTATTACTGAACTACTGTATATCCATGACTAATTATAGGGTCTTGGGCTGGCATAAAATCTATACAAGCAATTGTCAGACACTGAATATATACTGGTTGGTCAAATATAGTTGGGATTAGTGCCAAATTGTGCAAGAAATATAATTTTCTACAAAGTATTCATGGATCATGTAGATATATACCAGTTCATCATAATATTTAGGAAATCTGTTCGTGCAGGAAAAGGTGCAGAATGTAGTTTTATGGTGTCAGGAGCCTGATGTCTCTGTTTTCCTCACCTTCCCCTAAAGCACTTGTCAAAAAAAAAAGAAACATGTCAAAAATTCTTAACCACCTGGATGGATTTTTAAGCTTTGTGCCAAACACAGAACTGACAATTGCTCTTGAATGAATAATGATAACATGTGTGTGCAGTGAGGGGGGTGGAGGGGGGTCTGTGTCAGCATGAGATGATGGGGATGTTCAGGGGTGGGGGGCGCATGTGGGAGTTGAACAATCCCCACAACGCCCCTGAGGAAAAAGGGCTTGATAATGCTTATTAGCACCCCTGTCTAAATCTGTCTCAGACACACATGAAAAATTAACCTCGATCCTGACTTCAGCTCATAAACCAAGTCCTTTGTGTAAATGCCTGACTTTTGACACCATCACAGTTTATGGTTCCATTCATTCGTTTTTTTCCCATGTGTATTCATATGCTAATAAACTACGTCTTGTGAAATGAAGACTCGGCCTCGTAACAGAATTTTCAGTCGGCGCTCATTTGACTTACACTGAAGCGGAAGATTCCAGCATAGGACGCATCTATGGTTTGTCCTGATGGAACCACTTTCTCGTACAAAGTAGGGTGCATGGTGAGACAGGAGAGAGCAGCAAGAAACCAGCAGTTACCTAGAAAACACGTGGAGATAAAAAAAAAAACACATACTGAAAAAAATTACAGTGCATAAAAATATCCGTTTAAAATCCGTTTAAAACTTCAAAATACAGATAAAGTTTCTCATGGGTGCACATTGGCACCAACCGAACCCCCCACAACACACAAGCAACACATTAACATTCCTGCATAACAGTAAACAGCTGTTCATCTGCCTAGAAGGGTATGGGGATGGTCAACAATTTAACTGAACAATACCACACTTCCTCCAAATCCAGCAGCCTGCCCCCCCTCCCCCCGCCCCATATAGTATTTTCTTAATGACTATAGTCTCTCATATATAAGAAATGATGTGCCATATGGCGTCGGGAGGGTTTTAGAACTGTTTGGGCGTGACCTAACATCCTAATGAGCATTTATGATTGACATCACATTGTCCAAGACTCTCAAGCAAAACTAAAGCATAATGACACCCGTCTAAATGCATGAATCTACATAATTACACTAATATCACATTCCTATCAGTGATTCTCTGTTACTAAACTTGCATTTATACAACTATTTTGTTTGAAGAGAAATAGACAAAATTCAATCCTTTTTTTATTGTTCATTCTGTACTTTCTTTATAGTTTTGCTCTATTAATTTGTTCATGTTTCTTACACCTGCTATAGTTTTTCACAAGCATTTTCTGAATCACTTTTGATTACATGTAATCAAGGTGTTAGAGAAGTGGGCTCAAATAAACGACCCCAAACGAACACCAAATCTAGGCGGTGTTCAGCCTGTGGATATGCTGCGTGGAAGGAAATCCGCCCTAACTTCTACTTCTACTATGTATTTGTATCTAATACATCGAGGCAAGCTTTATCCAGGTCTAAATCCACTTTCAATCAAAAGGAGGAGTATTCAGGGGAAGTGTGTATAGATATTTACTCTTACTTTACCCCAGTAATCACAGACTTGCAGGATATTCCCTGGATTTAAGCATCCGAGGATAAGTGCTCTAGTCGTACATAAGGTACAGAGAAACTGGCTGGTTGTTTGTTCTGTACAAGAACCAGTATTACGCACTGTACACTTTGTTTGACATCACCAACCTCGTCTTCATATCTCAGAGGAGGGTTACAAATATTCGGAAGAATTTCTTCAGCTTGCATGTTTACCAGCAATGAAAACCAGACCGCGTGAGCCAGTGGGGGATGAGTGAGTGCAAGAAAGAGAAAAGAGGGCAAAAAATAATTGTTAAATTTGAGGTGGGAGGAGGGAAGAGAACATATGCATGCCAAGCCATCCATCCCTCCCTGCCTCCCCTTCCTTTCTTGTTTTGATGTGAAGGCCCTGAGGCGGCTCTGTTTTACAGCTCTCAGCGGGGTGTCTTCAGAAGGAACTGGAGACCAGGATAAGCCTCACAGCTAGAGGGGGAAAACGAGAACGGGATATTAAACATTATAACGGGGATCATTGGAGATGAGGGGAGAGAGAAATGGGAACGACAACGAGAGAAAAGGATGAGAGAAAATCTGCATGATAAGTGGAGGACTAGAGATGAGATTCTCGCCAGGGCAGATGTCTTTCTGATTGTGCTCATGCCCACAGGCCATTCTTCAGTGATCTTTCTCTTCGGAAGATGTGACCAAGTCTTATCCCATTAGACCAGGTTTCAAAACTCAAGGACTTGGGCAGTGACTCACCCAGCTGGCCCTGGCAGATATCAGTAGTGTCTATGGTTCCTTCCACGAAGACAGCGTTTCTGTTGATTTCCTGAACACAATAAAAAAAAAAGAAGCACAACACAAAACAGAATTGAATGCAATGATATTTATAAGAGTTTACAGGTATTTTACAGGTAACCTTTATTAGATCTCTTTATACAACAGTTAGTTCCCGACTGAGCGATCTGTTTGGATGAGGGACATTCCACGAATGGTGATGATAGACAGTATATCACCGCTGGGATGTTAAACTATATGTATCACTCTGTGTATCACTACACAGCCAGGTTTAATAAGTGGAATAAGTGGAAATATAAAGAGAAGCCTACGAGATTTACAGGACTGTTCACCACCTCCATGGTTCATTCTCCTCACTCAGCACCCGTAAGAATTCAAAGCTATCATTAACTATCGGTCGCTAACTGTAAGTCGCCAGCTCTGCCATTCTGGGAGGGATATGTTTTGGTGGAGCTGGTTTAATAACAAAGCAAATATAATCTGATAATACATTGTGTATTATGGTTATGTGTTGTATAAAAGCAAGATCACACTCAAGGTTGTACTGTACTCCTGGATATAGTACAGCTGGGACGCCTTCTGCTCTCAGGCATCTTATTGCTTAAAAAAAACTCAGATATTGTTTGGCCAATTAGGGTTCACTCTTTCACACTTCCCCACATGACATCCTTCTTCAGTCTGCTCGAGTTATATTGATGATTTTTAAGGGTTGACAACTGCAGAGTACAGCATGGTGTAAGGTCAGCACAGAGACCAACTTAACTCCAGGTGCAATAATTCAAAATGCCATTTCGAATCCTTCATAGATTTTTTACATATTAAAGGATAATCATCAGTTAATGTCCAGGTTCGAGTGGGGTGTTTGGGCAGAGAAATGACTAAACTGTTGTCCCGGGGGAAAACTGTAGCCTATTATAAACTGTAACTTTAACAGGTCTCTGGTAGATTTTATATATAGAGAGATTATATATAATATTTAGAAAGGTACATGTAGTAGCTGATGATTATCATTTATTTAATAAAAGAAGTTACAAAGGTGCAGGTAAAGATTTACACATATTTAAGGGTCAAAACACAAAAACTAGTACCAACTTTTTTTCCGTGACATTCTAGCTATAGCTGGACTTTTCTGATCTTAAATAATGGCACCAACCCATTTACTCGAACACTACCAGTAAACCAGTCTGTCCTGTTTGAGTGACCATCCCATCCTTACTGGTTCTGTGTTCAACACCTGAGATTCCAGAAAATACACTACCAGATACAGGAGTAACTGTAACAGTACCTGATATGGGATTTTTATCTTCTTCAGATTTTAGATTGTAAAAAGCAGTGCATGGATTATTATGTTATACAGTAACATGTACAGATGGGTACCTTGGGTCTCAGCCACTTGATGGCCATTTTGGGGTCCGGGTCTGCCGGCATGCCGATGGAGTTCTGATCAGCATTAAAGCTCGCGTCCTCGAAGAGTTTGGCGGACTTGAGACACTCATCACGAAGAGACACGAAATCCTGGTTCTTAAACTTCACAGGGTTGGTGATGGAGCCCGGATCGGAGGCGCTGTCGGACATGTCGCAGCAGGAGCTCAGTCGGCTACAGGTGAGGATTTCCCAGTCAAGCTCGAAGTTTGGAGTGAAGTCTAAAGGGTGAAGTTTGTTGGAATTTAAAGTGTCCCACCCTGTCTCTGGTGTCCGCCCATCTCTGCGCAGGACTGAGCACTGAAATTGCGCAAAAAAAAAAAAAAAAAAAAAACCTAGTGCGCAAAAAGTGCCATAAAGCGCAGGGATTTACAGTGTCTGTGTTAATAGATTAGATAGATTAGATTAGATAGATAGATTCTTTATTGTCATTATATAAAGGGCACAACAAAATTAAGTGTTCTTCCATATGTAGTAAAATTATGAAAAAATATTGCATAAAAATAGAATAAGCAAAAAAGGATAAACATAAATATAATGTGAATATGAATATTAACATACGTGATCAGATATTCATAATTAGTTGCTGAATTTTTTGACTTAACAATATTGCACATGTGATCCAGAAAGATTATACATTTTAAATCTAACAATTAAAAACTGCGATTAAATCAAGACTGAGAGATTGCATT
>JAQQZS010000037.1:24494180-24507524 GCA_030068045.1 Platyallabes tihoni
TTGACAAGTGGGGCTTGAAAATTCGCTCACCCCCTTAAGTGGGGAATTACAGAAAAAGTTTGAGAACCACTGCTTTAAACAATGATAACTGTTGCAAAGCAGCTTTACAGAAGCAAAAGAAAATGAGTATGAAAATATGCATTTAGCAAAATGATGAGATTGCTGATGTCCCTGATGCTTTCTTAGTGATGCCTTTTCTTTGTACCGTTAATCAAGATAAAATATTAACCGATATACAAAGCATATGAGTCGTCGAGATGAGATGAGTTTAATGTGCTGTGAGGTTATTTCTGAACAAATCATATTTGATTCAATGATAATTTATTCATCTGCTTAACAATAGCAACAACAACAACAACAACAATTAAACACTTTTTAAATAAAGCTTTATCTATCTATCTATCTATCTATCTATCTATCTATCTATCTAATGCTAATTGTGATATACTCTGATATCATTTATTTAATTATTTATTCTGTGCTAATTGTAATATATTCTGATATTATCTATTGATAATTATTAATGTAATGCTAATTATACAATTTTATTTGTTTATTGCTGATTATGATGTATGATTGATTGAGTGATTGATTGATTTGTTTTATTAATTGCTAGTTGCAATATGACATTGTTTATTTATTTATTTATTTAATTACCTAATTACATAAGGTTAACTGTGATATATTTATTTCACTCGTTAATACTTATGCTATTTATTAAATAATTAATTTATTTCATGTTAGTGATAAAAATACAATGTGAAATTATATATATATATATAAGCTAATTACAAATTATTTTGTGCTCATTTTATATATAGTAAAAATATGACAATGGGTTTCCCACAGATACAAACGAAGAACCATAAGATTTTAAGATTTCTAGATCTATCCCTATGATATAACATCTTATAATAAATAATACTGTTATCATGAAACTTTGATCCAAGTAGGAATAATAAATGAATATAAATAAAACTACTGCTAAGCCGATCTGACATCTGAAAGAACTTTAATGCCAGTGTAACCAGTTGTGTTGTCCCACATGAGCGAGGCCCCTGCTAAAAAGGCTGTTTCCTTCCTGCAACGTGGAGAGCTATAACTCACCAGTGCCGGTTAGTGCTATAGGGCAGGTCATGGCATGTGGGCATAGCTGCGGTCTGCCTGCTTTATTGAGACAAGGCCAGTTGAACCAGTCTGTCCATCCATTGCTGGGAACCTAGAGTGAGTTATGTGTAAGTGTGTTTGCGCGTGTGCGTATGTGTGTGTGTGTGTGTGTGTGATGATAGATTTGGAGGCCACCTTATGCTGTTTGAACATATTTTGTTGTTTTTGTCACTTCCCCTCTGCAGGATTATAGCTGTACAGGAGTGACACTAATGTTGGGGCTTTTGGTAAATGTGTAAAGGTGTACGTTTAGGTTTCATTTAGACAGTTTGTGCTGGCTTGGCTGTTTGCCATGGCTTAAGTCTTTTTTGTAGTCGTGGCAACCTCGCAAAAACGTGCAACGAGTTGTTCTCACCTTTGCAGCGATAGATCTGGCAGCACGAATAGCCAATGAAATGAGTTTCGATGATGAGAAGCCAAGTCGGTGTGGGTCTGAGAGCAGGGCGCGTGTCAAGGACTTTATGAATATAAAAAAAAATGGTGTAGTCATCATATCAAAACAGTAATCACAAATTTCAGAGCTCATGTCGTTTTTTTTAAAGGTAAAGCTCCATTTCCAAACCTGATTTATAATGCATGTTGCGTTACAAGGTCCACATGGAGATCTCCATGAAGCAGCGTGGCGTTTGACCACACCATGTGCAGCCCCCTAGGAATGCAAGCATCATGTTGTGCAAGCCACAAAAGGTTTAACCCACATCGCCCTGTCATCTGTGGTGAGAATGAATCATTGTATAAACCCAGATCTGCCTCCATCTCTACACCTCAGTGGCATGGTTGTCTATGTGTAGTCCGGCATTAAGCAGCTGGACCGTTGTGTTTCGCTGCCGTAGGGAGGGGGGGGGGGGTAATTTTAGGCTTCAGATTTCTCTCTGTGGTCTCGGTAAAGAACCAGGGTGGGATTTCAGGGTTTGAGATGAAGGATAATAAAAGCATTAGAGAATCTTTCTGTGGTTTAGCCCTTTAACATGTCATTTCTTCGGCGTTCCCTCTTCCTTTCTGTTGTCTCGTTTCATCCGTAGCCTCTGTCACAGGACAACAAGGAGGGATGACAAAACCAACGATGGACATCCGTGCGCCTTTAGGAAATGCAATTAGGAATGTTTAATTTCTTTTTTTTCAGTCTGATGTACGCACATAAACCTTGGCGTGAATTTCAGCCTGCATTAAAGATCATCCGTCACTTTTGTTTAGCCACATGAAAGTGCTGTGCGAGCAGATCTGAGCACGAGCGTTTTTGTAATTTAATAATTTCCAGCTCTTAATTACACACAAATACTGATCTGATGGAACCCGATGTCACCGTGTGCGTCATTTGTTATCGAAATGGCTCGAGTGAATTGAGCTCAGCATGAAGTCAGCGAGGTTTAATTGTACTATGAATTATGATCAGCATTAAGATTTTTTTATTCGTACAGTATTTTATCGGATACTTTATAGGTGTCGTACTTATAGGCCATCTGTTATGTACAATCCGTGAGCCTGCCTTGAGTGACACTGACATGACAATGGCATGGTGTTTTGTGGAACCCTGGTACGAGTAACATTTTAATATAGTGGCTATAGGATTTATACACTTGCCTGTCAATTTATTAGGTACACCTGTTCAATTGCATATTAACGCAAATAATGAATCAGCTAAACACTTGGCAGCAACTCGGTGCATGTAGAAATGGTCAAGGCGTACTGCTGAAGTTCAAACTGAGCATCAGAATGGGAAAGATAGATGTTTTAAATGACCTTGAACATGCCATTGTTGTTGGTGCCAGATGACCTGGTCTAAGTATTTTAAATGCTAATCTATTGGGATTTTCATACACATCTCTAGGGTTTCTAGATCCAGTGAGAGGTAGTACTCTGGGTGAAAATGGCTTGTTGATGCCTGAGGTCAGAAGAGTATGGCCAGACTGGTTTGAGCTACAGTTATTCAAATTACTTCTTGTTACAACCATCAAACCTTGAAGCAGATGGGCTACAGCAGCAGAAGACCACACCGGGTGACTTACCAAAACTGGACGATATAAGATTAGAAAAAACATTGCCTGTTCTGACGAGTATTGATTTCTGCGGCGACATTCAGATGGTGGGGTCGTAAACAACAGCAAAGCATGGACGCATCCCGCCTCCTATCAATGGTTCAGCTCGATGGTGGTGATGTTTAGTAATATTGTTAGTCAGCAAATCTGCAGCAACTGCATGATGTTATCATGGTACTACGGACCAAAATATCTTCAGAATGTTATCAGCACCTCGTTGAATCCTCGCAATAAAGAATTAAAGTAGTTCTGAAGGCCAAAGTGGGTGTAACCCAGTACTAGCAAGGTGTACCTAATGAAGTGGCCAGTTAGTGTATATTTCATGTAGTTTTCGAAATCAACATTTTTAAAATGTGTAGTTCTAACTGTCTGAGATGAACACATTCATATGTAAGTAAATAGTCTGAGACCGTCTTATTTGGTCTTGAATATTGAAGTCTGTTGTGTGTTATTACCGGACTGAGCAGGGCACGTTGTTGACCTTTAGCCTTGTGTTTAGTTAACTGATAAGAAAGGACTGGACCGGATTAAAAAAAAAAAAGACATCAAGTGAAAAATATTGACAATAATATAAATATTTCTTATTATATATGATTATAATAAATTATTAATTTTAATATTATTAAACATATTTTTTGGACATAAAATTAATGTCATGTTTGTTTTAATTGGCAATTTATTTTTAGAAAGAAGCTAAATTATTTGCCAGTAATAAGATGAAGAACTTATAAATAATAAATAAATAAATAAATAAATCATGATTTTATATTACGTTTCTGTTAATCTTATAATAAACACTGAAAATTTTTTTTTGACTGAATACCTCATATTTACACTAGATAAGATGGCATTTTTTGGCATGTGTGTTTTTTATTTTTTATTTTTTTTTCAAGCACTATGTAAAATAAAAATTTTACAGTCTATTACCTATTACAGTAGGTATTGAACTTCAAGACCAGTCTATTTCCCAACCTCAACTCCTTTGTAACAGAATGCATGCACTAAAGGAAGTGAAACTTCCTTTATAACAAACACAGTGACCAGAATTTCAGGGGAGGTTACTGTATATCCTATAAAAACAAAACATTGTTTAAATAATGCTTTAAAATTCATGTGCGTATATAATCGTATATTTTTCCCGAAGGAAAAAATTAACATGTCTTGGAGTAGAAATGTATTTTGACATTTAGCGTTTAAGGAAATTAGTCTTTTGTGCGAAGACTTGGATCGTTTTTTTTGTTCAGAAAGCTAGACTGAAAAACACTGGCTTATTCAAACATAACTGCCTTCCAGACATTCTCATGACAGGCAAACGACAATAATGTGTGTGTGTGAGTGTGACCTGTACACCTGCGGAGGCCTCACCCGCTGGATCAAACAAAAGGCCCGTGGACTGTGCAGTCAGTCGCAGACATGTTGCTCAAAGTTCACACACACACACACACACACACACACAAAAATACACCTGTAGGTTAGTCAGGGAAGCTCAGGGTTTAAAGGTGTGGCCTTCAGATTAGACGAAATGAGACAAGTGCTGGCCGGCCTCAATGCAGGCCGGTCTTACCGCCTCTGTGACGGTGTCGAGATGTGGCCCAGCGGAGACAAAGGGCACCTGGTAAGGTTTGGAAGCCCCACCAGGGGCAATCTCCATTCTCACATTCTCACATTACATTATGTAATTAGGTCTGTGTGGTCACCAACTGGTGTTGTATGAACTGCTGTGCAGCTTTCAATGAACTGTGTATGAGTGTGTGTGTGGGTCTGGCTGGAGCTGGAGGGTGTTGATGGGGAAGCAGAAGTGGTGCAGGTCCCAGGATGCTCACCTGTAATTCTCCCTCCCCTAAAGAGAGCCGGTGAATGGAATTTGGCTAAACTGGAGAGGTATAAATGACACGGTTTGGTGCTTGCCCGACGCGCCCCCCCCCCTTTCTGTAGTTCATCTGACGCAGTGATAATTGGGCATCGGGGTGAGAGCTACATATGGTCCCTGCTACTCAACCTCCCCCAGTCCATGCTGAAAGCTCATTAAAAAGTCTGCTTGTTAATGAGCTATAGGGATCATAGAGCACCACTATCATTATATAGAGAATGGGGTGGGGTGGGGTGGTGTGGTGTGTAGTGTGTGTATGTTGGGTGTGTGTGTGTGTATGGGGGGGGGGGGGTCTGAAGATGCTGTGGTGGTGGTTTTGTCCCATTACAAAGGAGATGGCCATTATCGTAACTTGCACCAGCAGGATGTCCAGAAGTCCTCTTTCACAATCCTGGGATTCTGGTTTAGTCCCACCGTAGTAACCTCGCAGCATGTCCTATAAATGAATTAACACCCATTTCAGTCAGGCATTGCATCTCATTCTATTCTCTGAACACGTTCAGATTCAATTAGATTGTTTTCAGAGGTTAATTTTATAAATCCTAATGCATGCCGATCTCTTTTTTCCGTCAAATGGACGTTTTATGAGGTAGCTACTGTACACCCAGTATATAGTTCACTTGGTAGACCTTTCACTGGAAAGGAGCCAGAACGAAAAGGTCATTTTTATCATTCCCGCCAGACATGTCAGTGTATCTGGAGCTGGTAGAAGTGTATCTAGTGCAGCAGCACTTTTGGGATTCAAAGTCACTCTTGGGGTAAAAAATCAACCACCAACCAAAAACAACAGTGGGGTTGTGATTGCAAATTGACACTAATGAAGTCCTAGAAGTACCATTAATACACTTTGCACGGTTTGTCTAATAAAGCAGCCAGTAAGAACCAGGAGGTCACCCTGCTGGAACTCCAGAGGTTACTTGAGATTAGGTTATGTTATAACAAACCCAGCTAGCAAATGAGTTAATACAGATTAAAGGAAATGAACAAGTGCCTTAATGGTGTCCTTCGATAAAAAAGTTATTTAATGAAAGTTCTGTGACTCCAGGCAAGTTTGACCCTCTTTGTTTGAATGCAAAATGGTCCATAAACTGATTATACCGCAGGGGGAAATAATCAGAACCTCAGAACTTAGGCCCAAACTTAATTAACCTTTAAGTGACAATGCAGGAGTGGCTTCATGAAGTGTCTTCGAATATCCCTGAGTGGTCTAGACCGAGCTTGGTCTTAACCCAGTTGAACATTTCAGGAAATACCCGAAAGGTCCTACGAAGATGTCAGGTGTGCGTCAGTCCATTTCAGAGAAAACTGCAATGAAGGTGGATACACTTTGCATGTATGTACAGCACTTTGCTTGCACAGCTGACGAATGACTTTTGTCTGAAACATCTTGTTTCTCTGGAAACATTGTGACCTACCGTGAACCTTTATTACATATACTACGGACTGACAAGCTTTGCTTTGGCTCTGGAGATTATGACTTTATTCATATTTATAAGTACAAAGTTAAAGGTCACATGCTCCTTTGTAAACAAGTGAGCCTTAACGTAAGTCTTAGAGGTCTCCAAAATGGGGCTGTTAATGTTCCAGCTGAAACATCTGGCATGCTTCATTTTCGTTCTATCTTACTTCTTTTTCAGTGTCTACAGCTTTAAATAAACTGCCCCTGAATGCCCCACTAAGAAAGGACATTTTTCTAGCTGATCATCTGAATTTCTATAAATAAATAAGGGCATTAATTTATGACGACATCCTCGATATTCAGTGATATACAAGTTAAAACACAACTAAGATCTGAAGAAGGCCGGGGCGGCCATTAGTGGTTAGCTGCTAACCGAGAATGGCTAACCTAACCCTTTTTAAGAGCTTAAAATTATTAGGTTAGCCTTTAGTGTTTAGTCACTAACTGCTAACCGCTTACCAAACCCTTCTTGAACACTGAAGAAAATGTGCCAGAATAATAAAGATTATGACAGCAAACACCACCTTTATTTCTCTATATATTATCCCCTGCTACACTAATGCACTTATTCCAGCATGTCACTATCGAGGTAGAAAGTTTTCTCACTCCGCTGGGGCCATGATCGGACTGCCTGCTTCATGTCTGAACCGCTGGCCTCCCAGGAACTCCTTTAATGGCCCAAACATATAGAAATTGCTTCGAGCAAGGTCAGTTCTGTACAGAAGATGTGGCAGTAATTACCAGCCGAGTTCCTGTAACGTGCAAGTGGTTTTCATGAATTACTCTGTGTAAAGTTCATACAGACAGATATCCGTCGTCCGCAAGATTTCGACAAATCATGTCAATTTTCATGGATCAGGCGCACCACTCTTTGAACTTTCACGGGGACATCTGCGATGGCCTCTGAGCCACCTCGGCCTGGGTTCGTCATTCACGGACGTACGGCCTTCTTTAAAACATTTGCACCATTCAAATGTTTTACTGCAGCTAAGAGTCTCATCACCATACTCTGCTTGAAGTCCTCTGTGAATGTCAATCAGTTTTACACCTTCATTCGTGAAAGATTTCATCACGAGTCTTGGTTCAACCGGTGCCCTTGTATACTTTACATATACATATAAATCTGCCATCGCCGATTCAAACTGCAATGCGTTATTGCAGTTGTGAAAAGTACAAGGTAAGCATCGCTAATAAAATGGCCAGTGAGTGCATTAGAGTTAAGCAGGCCGACCATAAAACCTTGTGTGTAAAATTATAAAACAGACTTAAAAGATTGATTTGTTAGCTAAAACAGCACCAATGTTATTTTTTTTTTGGTTTTATTATTATTGTGGGAAAGCGTGCTTATGGGAACACACACGCAAATACAGGTGAAGCCGTTCTGAATGACCTTTGAGTCCGAGCACAATTCAAAGGAAGTAAGCTGGAAGAAGAGCAGCTCTCCAGTCTAAACACGGATGAATTCTTGATGTGTTCTCAAACAAGTAGTGGCAGGTTCCATTCCATTGCAGAAACACTCACACTCTCTCTCACAGTCTCTCTCTCACACACACACACACAGATGGACACCTTTGACTTTGCATCTTTGCAGTCTTTTAATATTCACCTGAACAGGCACAAAATAACAGAATTATGGCTGCTTCACAGCAAAGGCATGTGCTTCCCATGGAATGCTAGAGGAAAATATTATACATACATAACAGATATAACAGAAATTGATACAGGTGAAGCAAAACAACAAAAACCAATTAGGGAGGGTGAAGCGCTCTACAATATGTACAGTGTTTCATTCCCTGAAGTGGTGGACACTGTTGTGCCCAACGGCCTTTCACATTTGTCTATATTCAAATAGTCAGAACTGTATTATTTATTTTTTTATTTAAAAGAAAACAGTCAAACATTTCCCTGATAGATTACAGACATCAATATTCATAGAAAATAAACCAATAAACATTTTCTGCATACATACAATAAGACATGTTTTAACCCATAGGTATATTTACACACATACACACATGCATGCACAAGTGCTCACACGGCAGGTTCTCCAGGCAACAGGTCAGTGCTGTTCCCCACCCAATCATTCCTCAGAAGCGAGGCTTTTCATTTGTACTCTCGCACAACATGCAGCACCCAAAAAGGGGGGGGGGGGGGGAAGACAGAGCAAAAGACAGTTTAATATTTCACAGCATGCACTTACACAAACGTAACCTGTAAACAGAAAACAAATCTGTAAACAGCAATACAGAGAAAAAAAAATTAAAATCAGAAAGCATACACACACCCGTTTCTTTTTCATTTGAAAAAATTAAGCCTTATGCATAGAACAGCAGCTAGAGGTTTCCAGACGAATCGGTTACGATGCACACAATGTTTAAGCACTGACTTCAAATACACTTACAAAAATCCCTAAGGCGTTGCCATGCGTGTTCGAGATTAGGAACACAGAAAAATCTGTGTTATGATTGTTGATGCTCATTGCCACATTCCCAAACTGTGCTGATTATATTATACTGTATCCCAAAATGGTAAGGTCCAGCATTCAGGACACAGATTAAGACTGTTTCCAAGTTTAAAAGGATTTTCAGTTGAAACCAACAGCAACAACAAAACAAAAAAAAAAAAACAAACAAAAAAAAAAAAGATCCCCATTGCCAGGATAATTCTATTCAAAAATGTTAAGGAAAGAGAGCATTATAAAAAAAAAAATCTCCCTTTCCGTGTAAATTTGACTTTACAAGCGACTAAAATTGAGCGTGTAATTTCTTGGAACAAACAGAGATCTTTACAAATAACCAACCAATGATATAAACCAGTAAAAGTATTATGTATCTTGATCTTCCTTGGTCGTTGATGCTCTAGGCTGATTCACCCGTCCTTTTCTGGAGGTGAAAGTCATCATGTTGTCCCTACTGTCCTGGACAGACTGGACAATCACAAGTCAAACCACTCTCCGCAAGATCGTGAGTGCAAAACTAGATTTCAAATATCATGTCGAGTCCTAAATCCTTACAGGAATGTCTATATGCAGGCACTTGATTGTAATCTGATCAACTACATATGCCAGAACATGGGTTCTGTTCACCAAAAAAGATGGTTCTGGTGCCTCAGTTATTGAGGCTGATGTTGACCAGGGGCCGAGAATCTGATTAACGCATCTGTTGTGCTGGCTGTGCTTAATATGATCCCTGAAGGACTCCTCGCGGTTCAGGCAGTGCTTGGAGCAAGACTCAACTCCACTTTATGGCTGGCATCTTCGGGAGTGGGTGAGGGAGTACCATCGTTGGAGACGATCATCTCAGATTCCTCTTCTTTAAGCGCTTTGGACATCTCCACATCGTCTGCAGACTGCTCGATGGTGGGTTCCTCTTCCATTTTAATGCCATGCTTGGCGTATCCAAGCGGAGGGCTAAGAGAGGGTGCGTTTTGGGTGTAGGCTCCGACTGTAGCATGGCTAATACCATGGGTCTTCTTCAGATGCTTCTCCAGTGTAGCATAGACCGTGAAGGGAACAGAGCAAAGCTGGCACTGGAAGGGTGCACGGGTGCCACGGGCTCCATGGGTCTTCATGTGGCGGGTAAGCTTGCTGCTCTGTGCGCAGGCGTAATTGCACAAACCGCAGCGGTACGGCCGTTCGCCTGTGTGGCTCCTCCGATGCACAGTCAGGTTGCTACTATTGCGGAATCGCTTGCCGCAATATTCACACGCCTCTTCTTTCTTCTTGCGGCCAGCAGACTGGCGTCTCTCGTTTTCCTGCTGCCAATCCTTCACCACATCCACACTTTCTACCTCTGCATCCACCTCGCCCTCTCTCTCGATGTCCCGCTCCGGCCTCTTGGGGGTACAGTTGCCGCTGGCAATCCCGCTCTCTCCAGTCTCTCCACTGTCCAACGAGCCCTCTGAAGGGCTGCCATAGGGTGAAGGATGCTGCGGTTCCACCTGCGCCTCTTCCTCTACCTCTGTTGGATGTTGGTAGTACCTCTGTGAACTGCGGTTGGGCCCCCCTGCCTGGGATGCCAACAGGATCAAACCTGTACCTGTAGGCTCACTTTCCTGATGCCCACCGTCTCCATATCCCTGCTGCGAAAATCTACTTTGGACTTTCCCATCCTCATTTGTATGTGCACTGATAAAATTTGGCATCCTCAAAGAGCATTCTGACAATTTTAAAGAGCTTTCTGGAACTTTTCGGTGGATCCTCATGTGTCGAGCTAGCTCTCCACTTTGGGCAAAGGACAGCTGGCACATGGCACAGTGGTAAGGCTTTTCAGTGGCGTGTGTGCGCCGATGAGCAGACAGGCTGCGCAAGGACTGGAAATTCTGACAACAGATCTCACAGGAGAAGGCGCCTACCAATCGAGGAGTAGAGTGGGGGAAAGGAGAAGCAGCAGGGGGAGATGGAGATGGTGAGGGCACGACTCCTCCGTTCCCAACACTCCCCTCCGCCAAACGCTGCAGACACAGTGAGAAGTTCAGGTTCTGGAGATCCCGTCCTCCTGACAGGGGGGCATGGGTTTGGGGCTGATAGGAGCGGGGCAAACGTTTCATGCCAGAGGAAGTGGTCTGGAAGGCGGAGGCCAGTGTGGCACCCAGGTGCCGTGGATCCATCATGGCTGCTGGTTTAGGCTTTCTGGGATGATTGTCCTCGACTTGGTAGAGACTCAGGGAATGTGCATGCTGGGCATGTTGGAGGAGAGCCCACGCACTAAACAACACACAGTCACACACCAGGCAGGTAAAACTGGATGGCTCATCTGCAACAGAAATCACATGTGGATTATTTGGTTAGAATTGCTCTGAAGGTCATCGTACACATCATAAAATGTGTCCGATTGTTCAGGGAGTACATTTAGTGGCACGTTGGTCAAAGAGGATAATCGGCAATGCTGAGGGTTTGCTGCTTTCTTTTAAGAGACCAAGATTTGAAAATCTTGAGAAGTTAGCATTAAACATTTTATCATAAAATCCGAATTTCAACATGCAAATGCATGCCTTTGAACACAGCTTGACCAAGAGAGACTGTGTAGTGTATATGGGGTTGTGAGCTAATTATTTTTCAAAAACCCATATCGATCCCTCCTTGATTTCTTGATAAAAGTAAGCAAGTCGAAATTGCATTTCTTTTTGCTCCTTGCACATCATGCCTTATTTATTTATTATTTTTTTAAAAAATGTAGCCACCGTGTCAGTTACCTCACCTTAAACTATTTTGTGTTTTTTGAGCGTATTATGTTTACCTGCCACAAGTTGTAAGAACTTTAATTATCAAAAGCAAAAATTCAAATTCACACTGCGACACTGGCATACAGGTAAAATTAAATAAAATGAAAATGCAAAACAGGGGCCACCAGAACAGGCATGGCTAGTCCAGTAAGAAAATGACATCCCTCTCTGCCTAAGGTCATGTGCGAGAATGTATTGTGAGCAAGCGAGACAGTTTGCAGCATGAAAATGAAAGGACGTCAGAAGAAGCCGCCCATAACTCACGGAACGTAATGTCATTTCGTTTGTGCAGGGCAGAAACAGGTTTAACGGCAAATGTGAAAACTAGGACACACTCACAACCAGAGTCAGAAGAAATTAAACGGTCTGCGTGTCACGCCAAGTCTTTATCTATGAAATAATGAAGGCACACCAAAAGGTGAAAAGAAAATCAGCTGCTGCATGTTGTAGAGCGACGAATGTACTTAGGCAAAACGTCAGTAACCTTGCCAGGGTCAAGGTTGCTAGGTGTGTCCACAGGAGAGTGTAGCGAGCGTGAAAGAATAAAGGACAAAGACCGATGCTGCCATTAAAGAGGTCGGAGGACGTTTTCTCGAATATATGGCGAGCTTTGTCTCGGTTTCTGAGAGCCACTCACCAATTAAGCAGCAAATTGCTAATTAGTGGAACGAGGCGAAACGAAGGCTTCATGCAAATGAACCCTGAGTCAGCCTGCTTGATGAATGGGGCCTCTCTGCATAAATCAAAATGGGAAATAGGATCCCAAAAATTGACAGGGAAAAAAAAAAAAAATGCTTTTTAAAAATTTATTTATTTATTTATTTTTTGGCTGCCAAAAGGCTCAGGGCTGAATAGTATAAGCCTCTTTCATGTCTCCTCAAGTCAAAATCCTTCAGTATTTTATTGGGAGGAGGGGTTCGAGGGGTGAGAAGATTAAAAAGTGTCTTTGCCTCTGCCCTCCGTCTAAGGCTCTAGGCCTGGAGAGGAGAGAGCTTAGAGGAGAAGACATGCCTTTGAGCCTTAGGAAAGGAGGTTAAAAGGAATGGTGGAAAAAAAAAGTTTAAAATATATATATATAAGTTTGACTTTAAGAACAAAGAGAAAAAGCCCTACATGACATTAAGCAACCTAGAAAAAAAAACATCACTCTGACGAGTGCACCTTGAAACCCTCCATGTGAGTCCCCTTCTGCCGCCAAATCTCTCCCTTGGGTGGGGGAGACAGGGGAGGTGTGCAGGGGGGGGAGGGGGGGGGGGCTTTTGTGTCGAGGTCTTGGATTGAAACACAATACCCAACCCGTCTCTCTCTCTCTCTCTCTCCATCTCTCTCTCTTTCGACCCCCCCCCCTTTTCCCCCCTCCCTCTCCTTCAATCTTTTTGTAAGGATTCCCATTTGGCCCAGAGTAGCACTTGCATATTAAGCAGAAGCAATAACTGCTAATTAAAAATGCAGATTGGCTGGGAGCTCTAACGAGCAGCAGGCGGAATCTTCTCTCCCTCGAGAATGGAGGAAGAAAAGAGAAGGGGGGAGAGAGAGGGAGAGAGAGGGAGAAAGAGATAGAGACAGAGAGAGAGAGAATAATGAAAGCG
>JAQQZS010000037.1:24507624-24520547 GCA_030068045.1 Platyallabes tihoni
ATTGGCTGGGGGCTATAACGAGCAGCAGGCGGAATCTTCTCTCCCGCGGGAATGGAGGAAGAAAAGAGAAGGGGGGGGAGAGAGAGAGAGACAGAGAGAGAGAGAGAGAGAGAGAGAGAGAATAATGAAAGCGCGAGAATGAAGGAGAACGAAGAAGATAGGGTATCAATGTATTGTCTGAATGATGCATCACATGGCGCCGGTTACTATAACACACACAGGCCCGTGCGCGCGCAGGCACACACACACAAACAGGCCAAGGCGTGTGCTTAAATCACACGCATGCACTTGGCAGAGGGACATCTAACTGTTGTGGGGTAACTGAATTTTCACTGGATGAGTCAGTGTGAAAAAAACAAATTGCGCTACTGTGCCTCATCCGCTCACACACACACACACACACACACACACTTACCCTTGCACACTCGACACATCAGAACACTAAACAAACTCCTGAACTTATTCCTTCCTGCCTTGACACCTGTCCTTGACACATACGACTACACACGCGAAAGGAGAAGGACCGAACCCTGTGGAGCACAGACACATGGACAGACAGAGGCAGAGCCGTCTGTCCCTTGAGCTCAACACAAAGGAAGGAAGTGCTAACATGTGCGCCTCGGTGTGCATGTGTACGTGTGCTGTAGATAATGATCAGTCATAACCACCGAGTCCCTCGGCGAACACTTGTCACCTTTAATAAACTGCCATGGTAGCTTAGCTTAGGAGCTAAAGGCAAGAGCAGATCTCGATTCGGGCCGCTACAGTCGAGGTGCAAGTGAAGTCACAGGAAGTCACAGTTCACTAGGCGGGCAAATAAGCAGCAACAGTTGCACCTGCTCTGCTAGTGACTAGTGACCCTACCAGATTACTGTAGAACAGAAAAAACCACATGCACGTAGTAGGATGACAACAACCTCGACACTCTGATTTCTTGTTCTTAGTAATCTTTTTGAGCAAAGCAGCTAAATGACTTCGGGATTTCCTGTCATGGTTCTAGTCGAAATGTTCATTACTGTCATTACAGTGGAAACCCTGCAAACAAAGAACTGTAGAAATGTTCAAAGTTTACACCAAGTTCTGAGTAACTCAAGAGTCTCTCGTGCTGGGAGGCTCAAAACAAGTCGACCAACATCTGGGCTTATAGATGGAGGAGGAACATGCAAATTCAGACCCTTCAGTTGGTCGAGGATTGACAGATATTGATACTACTTGGCTTGGTTAAGGGTGCCAAAAGAATTTTAATCGGAAAAATGATCTAATCGACAGGATGTTCTTCTTCTTCTCTACCTCAGATGCAGTCGAACAGTCGGAACCTGTCTAGGGTCTAAAGTTTACTTTTGTAATTTTGCTCAAGAGATTTCATTCACTCATATTAACTGCTGGAACACAACCTGGCACGCATGCTAGCTATCACATGGCACATGGCACCATTTACACATATACACACACACTCTTTCACACCGAGAGGTCAAGTGAGTGCGGGCAATCCACACCTCGGTGTGTTTCTGAGGACAATCATGGAAAGAGGAAAGCCAGGTGGACGTGGAGAGGACATGTGAAACTCGGCACAAATATTAACCCGTGTCCTACGCAGCTCTGCAGTAATATCACCTTTGGGACGGGATACATTGGGGAAAAATTGCATCAGACAGACTGTCACTTCTTGCTATTTGCATGAGCCTTGCGAAGTGAAGTGTAAAACTAAAGAAGTCCAATGTGGACACCTGACTGTCTTTGGAGAAAAAAAACAAGTAAATTTGATTAATTTTCTCAACAAACCAAAAGTATAATGTGAGAGCTCAGTGTATAGAGTATGTGTGTGTGTGTGTGTGTGGGGGGGGTCTACTTTGGCCCTGTTTACCTGGCCATTTCACCTGAGAGACCAAGCCAAGGAGATGCTCAGGTGTGCTCCTCTTGCCTCTTACCCCCCCGGGTGTGTACAAACGTGCGTGTCTGTTTATGCAAGAGTGTGTGTAACCATACTGCCCATCCCTTCCATACAATTAGCGTCACTGTCTCTAACTCACAGAGGCCTCGGCGCTGCAGCAACAGCGACCTAATGAGACGGACTGGGGACATGTTCGTTAAACGGGAGGACAATAAAAAGATTGACATTAATTAACTTCTACAACTCACCTGCTCGATTAGGCTCCGCCTTCACACCTGGCTCTTCCTCCCAACGCCTTCCTGTTGTCCTCTTCAGCTCCACGTAGCCCGATTCCAGCTGCGCGCCCGGGCCACGCCGGAACGTGTGATTGGCTGGAGACTGAGGCGTGTGGTCCAGTGGGCCAGCCCTGGTGCTGCTGCATCCTCCCTGCTTGTGCTCGATGAAGTTGAGGATGTGAGCCAGGGGGAAGGCCTGACCGCACTGACCGCATGTCAGTAGATCGCTGCCTCCAGCTACGTGATCAGGAGAGCAGGGTGAGCTTGAAGTCACGCTGGGCTCCGGGGCATCTACAGAGAAGATCACAAGCATGTTACGGGGGAGTTTTTTTTTTCTCCCTCAGCTTACACACCACCATACTGGTGACTCAACTTAATAGTATACTGTTGCTAATACCAGAATCCTAGACAGAAACCCAACACCAGTTTTCCCCTCAGCCATCAAACCTACCCCTTTTCCTTGACATGGTAATCTACAAGCATCATGAAAATACAGCTGCACCAAGTCGAAAAGATGTTTGCAATCCATGGTTCTTTGACATGACCCAATATCTCATATATTACTTGTGTACATTCTCAAGTGATTTTTGACACGGTTTCTCATACATATGGTTTCTTGAGTCTATTTGCAGCCTGTCAATCAAACAGGGCAGAGGGGAAAAAGGAAGTAGTACTAGGTGAAAGCACTCCTTCATAGGTTACCTCTAGCTAACTGGATAGGTGATAGTGCAAAACATTTTGAAGGCATCAGGTCTCACTATAATAAGTGATGCTAAGGGTTAAATTAGAATTGAACAAGACGAACAAGGAAAGATGAACTGATTTGTAAAGATAAATGAGTCCAAGGGAATTAGTACCGACCCACGGCACTCTTGACAAATCGATATCATATGATTGTCTATCCTTCAATTCTGTTGCTTATGTAACTTGCACGAAAGTAAGTCTGAACACGAAAGTGGTTTATCTAGACACTTTGAAAATATGTATTTCTAGTAAAGGAGGTGTGGCTTCTATGCCTTTCATTCTAAGTAAAAAAAAAAAAAAAAAAATCATAGTTATCAAATCGAATGCCTTAATTAATATTTCGCTGTTAGCCCAATAGTGACCAAATCAGAACAACTTCATACTGATCCAATACACATCGTGTATACAAACAACACAACTTTTTTCTGGACACTGGTTAAGTATCCTAATGATCATTTCCAATATTGAGCATATGAATGAAGTACTCCAGCTCTCACACCACAGTCACGTGTATACTCCTAAAGCTTCGAACGTCCTACCTCACTCACATTTCATTTAGCCTTTAACTTGCCTGTTTGTTTCAGGCTCTCTAGTGAAGTGTTACTTTCACTTCTCTACAGACCCGTGGAGCGTGCTTATCTGGCACCCTCAGTCGGACACTGTCTGGTCAGCAGATGCTGGCCACTTCCTGTGTCTCTGCCATTCGGCCTGCTTTCAGACAGGAAACACTCTCACTCAGCTACTGCACACAGCGACGACACTTGCCAACCGCTTCAACTCGTTGACACTTTACACACAACACACGACTCGAGTCGTCTCTTGCATGTTCTCACAAGCTCTGTGTGTTTACTAAGGTGTCTTTCACACTACACAGGAGCACTGTTAATTTGTCACAAGAGCCAAAGTGTTACTTGAATTAAATAGGACTGACTGTGTGACACGCTACTTAGAAACGGAGTAGCGACTCGGTGACCAGCGACTGCGAGTTGTGTGTTCGCTGCTCGTCAACTGCATTCTTAATTACTATTTTGGAAGCAGTTACAGAAGTTAGTGAGCAAAGAAATCACCACACTGACATACAAAACCGCAGTTAACTGATTTACAGTGTGCTCTAAAACTATTGGCACCTCTGGTGAGGAAGGAGCTCTAAGAGACCTAATTAAAACAAGGTTAATAAATAAACCTAAATCTTTGCTTAAACATGCTTTCAAAGGATTCTAAAAATGACACTGTTCTCAGGAAGGAGATGATCATCTCTGATCTCTGTGGTTGGATGCAAGGTGGTTCCTGCAGGTGCATGGACAGGGGACAGGGTGAGTGTTGCACCTCTGGACACGATGCCCCTGCGTGGTGCCCGCTGCAGGTAGAGACAACACTGAAGATGGGCAGGACCGCACTCGTGGTTACCCAGAAATGTCACCTTTCCTGTTTCTGCTGCTGCTTTTGCGCACAAGGCGCGGCTACACCGTCCTGCGGTCAGGTAAAGGCGCACAAGGTTGCCAGATTGACTTTAATTCCTCTCAGGGTTGTCTTTTTTTTTTTTTTTTTTTTTTGCTGCACCAGATTGTGGAACATGTATATTAGATAATAGAAATAATCATATTTGGTTGTTTTTGAGTCGCTTTTTAAAACCTTTGGAAGGTCTGACAAAGCGCAAGATTGGTGACTCACATCTGGCAACCTTGAACCTCTATTAGTTTGGGGTGAAGAGGAAATAGGATAGAACTTTTTTTTACACTAAAAAAAAAAAAAAAAAAAATCAGTCTCTTATTCAACACAACCACATGCGAATTCAAGTATATTTTGTAAAATTAAATAATAATAAAAAAAAAGAAAATATTGAAATATTTTATAGCGGTGTAAATAATGAAATGCAATAATAGTTCAACTGATTTGCATTGTGTGTGTCTGTGTGTGTGTGTGCGAGAGAGAAATAAAAGTGGAGAAGATGCAATAAGGAAGTAAAGTGGCTGGACAAAACTGACCAAGGTACAAAAATGATTAAAATATGATCCACAATAATGATCAGAAATACCAGTTCCGCCTGGAGGATTAATAAGATTAACTAGATCAATTAAGTGATTAGCTTGATGACGTTCCCCCTGCCAAGTTTCTGACACTTGTCATACTGTGTGTGTGTGTGTGTGTGTCACAGATCCCAGGTTCAGACATCACTCTCAGTTCCAGCACAAGGAAACAGTAGGGAATCAGCCTGAATTCAGCATGTCGACTATGTGACTTGTTTTCACCTGTGACGGCTGAGTAGGAAACCGCACAGTAGCCTGATGTAGGTTACAGAAACAGCACGTCAACTGTGCCGCACGGTGTGTTTACAGGCTATCGTACACGTGTCTACCTTTGGTGCGGATTTCGGAGCGTGTAGGATGTGTAGAGTGCGGCTAGAGACGTGGCTGAAGTTTTCCCAGCTTACCTTGAATCACGCTCAGGTGTTGGGGTCGACGTCCAAGTTTGGGCCTGGTAATGATCAGCGTTTTTTTTTTTTTTCTTTTGCGCTGAAACTCCCCCCGGCTTTTTTTTTTTTTTTTTTTAAGACCTATACGAAGTCCTGGATGATTAAACGTTACGGGTTTAAAACAAATACAGGACAAACAAACAAACAAACACGGTCGGGTTTGAGATTCCTCTCCGCCGGCAGTGGTCACGGTCGCTGTCCTTCTGCCCGTCAGTGTTCAAGTTCAGGCAGCTAGTCGCCCAGAGAGGGAGGCGGGGTCACTAATTATCATACGACACGCCCAGCTGTGCTTCTCAAACCTTAGCCATGGATCCTTGCTGCATCTTCTGAGCAGATTATTTATCACCAAATTATAATCAGGTGCATTAGAATAACGGGACACAATTCACCTTTCTGGTCGATGTTTTGTACTTGTAGAACAACTGCAGGTAATAATCACTAACCGTAATTCAACAGAGGCAGATTAAATAAATTTGACAAAAGTTATCCCCCAAAATACTCAGACCCTCAGGGGGTTTACACCAGCACACACACTTTCAAAGGCACTGGTGGTTTAGTCTATCTTGCACGTGGATGGGTTTATCATTCATATGCTAAAAATTATACTCAAGCTAGAGTTTTAAAAGAAAGCAGAATTTATTTTAATTCATTGTATATATTTTAATTATATATATATAAACTCTCTGGCTGTACCAATCAAACACGTATTTGAGCTCGTTGTGTGTCTTACATAAACAAAACTAATGGTTGTTTTGATGAACAGCAGCATTGCCTTACACCAATAAAATGCTTCTACTGGCTAAAGGATGTGGGTGAGGAGGAAGTGGGTTTATCGAGGTCGCCCAAAGACAGGTGTGTGTGTGCTGTTTTTACTGTCCGCCTGATTTCGAAACCAAACCGGTACAACTTTTATTTGTTTAAATCTTACCACCACACAGTTCTACCTTAAAGCATAATCCATCCACTTAGATTCGGCGAAGCGTTAAAGAGGTCTAAGTGCTGCCTAAGGAGATCATGGACCTCGGTGCACAGTTGAACAGTGTCATAAGTGCTGAACTGCGCCATCTGGCGGCGAAATCAAAACATTAACGCTGTAGGCGGCAAAGAGCAAGTAAACAAGTAAATATTTGCATTAATAGCAAAGCATACGCGTTTTTAATGTCATAGACCAGTAAAGCAATAACAGGTGGTCAGGTAGATGTCATACTTTGGAAGCATTTTATTTGAGCATTTCAGTCTTGAGCAGTTTTGCATGGGTAAAACAGGGCTGATGGCAGATATTTACAGTGTAAGTTTAATTTTTCCCACCACAGATTTGAAAGCTTCATAATTTTCACACACATTCTGACATGAATGTTAAATACAAAAGGTGAATCGGAGTCTTTCATTTGCAATTTTTGTGCCTTTAAGACAATTCTCATTTCTGTCTGTCAGAGATGTAGAAAATGAGGACACAGTGGACTGAATTAATTCTATTTACAGTTAAACTCTGCAAAAGTAATTCACATTCATAAACAGATTTTTCCTGCATTAGTACAAGATTCTAAAGTTAAGGTATCTCTGTATGCTCTGAAACATAAGATGAAGGAAAAAAGTGTTTTCGTTTTGTTGAAATCAGACATTCATTTATACCACAGGTTTATCTGACGGTTAAAAAGGACGCAAGTCACAAGCCAGATTACTCCTGACCATCTTTTCAGGATTCTTTCCTTATATGTGCCTTAAATAGTGTGCCTGTTCTCTTCCTCTTAAATCCCCTGTCCTCTCACAGTGATGGGTTCGGTGTTCAGTACCGATAGTATGGACTCCGTGATCTGGAACGGGACCTCCTGCAAGATTAAAAAGAAAAAAAAAAAAGAAGTAGAAACTGGGTTTAGCACATAAAACTAAATAACCCCCAAGTTTTTAAGTATTATTTCAACTGTCAGGGTGCAATTTCACCTACCTTCTGTGTGAGCCATAATCCCGACCTGAAAGGAGGAGGATAGGATTAGAATCGATTGATTAAGTTTTTCAGAAATTACAAACTTATCAAGACTCTGCCAGGGTGGTTCAATATTCTGAAAATACTGTATCTTTAAAGTTAGACAGGTGTGTAGAAATACTCACTGTATTTGGAATTGGGTGAAGGCGAGCGACTCTGACGGCCATACTGCCTTTCCCACTCATCCCTCTCTTTCTCTCGCCTCTCTCGCTCCCTGCGATGCACAACGATCATTAGATTATGTTTGCTACTTCGAGATGCAGAGAAGAGGCATCTACACATTATGTTCACTCCAGAAACCTGACAGGTAAACTTTTTCTGTGTACAATTCTGTGATTTCAGTGACAGCATATTCAGATCCAAATCTGAAACTTGAATTATTCCTTAGACCAATCTTATGGGATGTGGTCTGCTGTTTCTTCAGTTCCTCCACTCCACTCTTGTTTCTACCTGCAATCAGTTTCCATGAAAAAAGGAAGAAAAACCTATAACCGTGGTTTCTCATCCTGTCATAAACGATGGCGCGTTACATACTATATGTATACAGACGTTACGAAAGATGGCAAAGCTTAGAAGGAAGTAGCAGAGCCTTCTGGCTTATACATCCTGGCACATGTATGAAACTAATTGAGTTAGACTGCTTATCTAATCTGTGAATGAACCCAATGTGACGCCTAACAACAATTTTCACACTGATTAGTCAATTAATTAATTTACGCTTAGCTAGCCATACATGCTATATATGACTAGTAGTTTCATTAAAAAAACCTAGACAGTAGACAAAATAAAATTGGGTCTAAGTGGTTGATACTTGCTAGTAGAAACACAGGATAAAACATTTTTAAGAAGGCATCTTACTTCATGCGAATTTTGCGTGCCATAGCTCTCAGCACTCCTTCTCGTTCCTAAGCAGAGACAGAAGTCATTAGTGCATGATTGAAAACAATTAGTCTCCTACTTCTCCAGTAAGAGCCAAGATCAAAACTGATGAATGCAGGGCACTCACCTGCCGCTTGTGCTCCTGCTGCTGGATTTTGACCTGGGCTGCCTTCTTATCCGCCTTGGCTGCAGAGATACACAGAAATGTAAGAAAGCATAGTGTGTGCAATGTTAACTACTATGGAGTCTTTAGTATTAAAAAATATGGTATGTGCTAATGATGCACACACCTACATGCCAAAATGGATGACTTCATCTCCACATAAGCATCAGACTCATGTTGGAGACTCAAAGCTTTTGGGGAACTGTATGCCTGGAGCAGCTTTGTATAAAAATCCTATTTGAAATGTTTCTATTCATTATTTTTTTTATCAACTCAATTCACCCACTAAAAACCTGTGCAAACATGTGAAACTGCTCACGGACAATAACCTGAGCTCAGTATCTAACTGGGGTCCGTGGTGGCAATATTGTGTGTCACTGTGTCTCATCTGAAATATTCGTATATAAAAATAGAACACTACCTCAAGCTGTTATTCCCACTAGGACCTATTGTTATTACTAAGTCAAATAAGACAATACACACAGCTGAGATAGAGGATAAAAGCTTCTTTCCCTTATTAGTAACATTAGCCTGTACGTGGAATTTGCAGAACTCACATTGCTTGTTGAGGGCCTTCTGCATGCGCAGCTTCAGCTTTTCTTGCGGGGTCATCTTGGGCTGTAAGGGACATGCTGTTATTAGAACATGATGCCATAGATGTGTTAAGAAACGCAGGGGGACTGACAGGGCTTACATTAGGGCACAGATATCTAGACATTAGTCTCAACCTGTATGTGTATACACTGATCAGCCATAACATTAAAACAGTGACAGGTGAAGAGAATAACATTGATTGTCTCCTTGAATTGACACCAATGGGATATATTAGACAGCATCTGAACAGTCGGTTCTTGAAGTTGATGTGCTAAAGGCAGGAAAAATGGGAAAGCATGAGGATCTGAGAGACGTTAACAAGCGTGACACAGCGATGGCTCAAAAAAAGGGTTAGAGCATTGGGGGGGGGTTACGGTACGCAGTGTTTAGTACCTACCAAAACTATTCCAAGAAAGGACAACCGGAGAACTGGTGACAGAGTCATGGGTGTTAAAAGCTCATTAATCTATATGGGATGCATAGGCTAGCCCGTTTGGACCAACCCCGCAGAAGAGCTATTGTAGTACAAATTTTTCCATGAAAAAGTTTTTTTTCTGGATATGATAGGAAGGTGTCAGTGCAGCGCCACTCACTGTACAGTACATGGGGCTGCGTAGGCCCAACCTGGTCAGGGTGCCCATGTTGACCCCTGTCCACTGCTGAAAGCTCCTACAATGGGAGCAATGGAAGAAAGTAATGTGGTTTGATGGACCACATTTTCTTTTACATTATGTTAATGGCTGGGCATGTGTGCCTCACTTATTTTTGTAAAAGATGGCTCCAGGATGCATATAGGAAGAAGGCATGCTGGCAAAATAAATAAATAAATAAATAAATGAAACAAAACAAAAAACAGTGCGATGCTCTGGACAACATTCTGCTGAAAAACTCAAAACTCTGTCCTGGCATTCATGGTGGATGTTACCCTGACAAATACCACCTACCAAAGGTTGTTGCAGACCAAGTATTCCCTGATGGCATTGGCATCTTTCTGCAGGATAATCCACCCTGCCACACTGCAAAATCATTTAGGGATGGTTTTAAAACATGACAAAGATCAGAGCTGTTTTGGTGGCATAAGAAGGTTTACAAAATATTAGGCTGGTGATTTTATTGTTATGACAGATCAGTGTATGTTTTGTTACTCAGATTTGGAGTAAAAAGGGGGAGTGTTTATACCACATGCTGTAGGCGTAAAATAGCTGTACTATAGCAGCAGGAGATCTACAACAGCACTAGCCTTTTTGTTACTTCTGGTGGTGGGAATGACTGACCAAAAAAAATAAAATCAGACAGTCATTCTTTAACGCTAGCGGTCAACAACAAAACATCTTTATCTTTTTGCTGCCATCATGCAGTTTAACTGTAAGAGTGCAGAAACAAGGACAGTGAGAACGTGTGTATGCATGCACATAAGTAAATAGTGTTGCACTGCTTGTCCCAGCATGCCCCACTGTGGAGGCCAGAGGACCTGGGTTCTCCCCTACAGCAGCTCTTTAACTAAACAACTGTTTCTCTCTTTCCACATTTTACACAGGATGTGAACACAAGTATTCTCTTTTTATATTAGGAATGATTTGTCTGTTAGTCTCTCTCACACACACGCACACATTATATATGATAATGATGATTAAGACAGGTTCAGAAATAGGTGACCTTGAAAAGACCACTGTGTTCTGGGAACAGAGGGCACTCTGGTCGCCCGGTGCACTAGCAGAGCTGATCACCATGGAGACAGCTAATCTAATGACATTTCGAATGAGATCGGAAGCTCTCTAAGGAGCCGGGATTGAATGATGTGGGTGGGCATCTCGGAACTGATTGACAACTGTATCAGCCTGTCAGGAGTGAGGGAGGCGTGGTCTTTAGCAACAAAATGAGCCATATCAAATTCTTACTGACTTTGGCAGCTCCCGTCTCTTTACCACCCGGAGTTTCAGGCCTGAAAATGAGAGACAGACAGATTTTATGAGAAGTTTATAGGTAGTCCACAAAGCACCAATCCCAAGACAAACTTCTGTTAATCCACTATTAATAGAACAATCAAATATGCCACTGGAATCTACAATGACGTGATTTCAATATGCAGTGAATCGTACTACAGATTCGACTCACTTTCTCTGTTTGTCAGGTACGGCAGTGGCGGCGGCCTGGGCAGAGCGAGAGGAAGGGGAGGGGCTGCGACTGGCAGGAAGTGAGCGAGATGGGCTTCGGCTGCTGCTAGCACCTTTCCTGTACCCAGAACTCCGGCCGCCACGGCGACCACGGTCACCTGAGCGAGAACGAGACCGGGACCTACAAAGAGAAAGCAACGGTTTGATGAGGAACGTCTTCTAAAGAAAAAGAGCAGTGACATTATTTTGCTGACAAGGTTAAAGGAGTATGTCAAGGCTGCTTTCTGGGAAATTTTCCTGTGGCGAACATGTCTAGTGCACAAACGTACATAAGAGATATACATTGCAGATTAATAAGAATAAGCTTATTTCCACAATTTATTACATTGCCCAAACATTCATTTTATGGATTTTGGTCACATTAGTCAGACCACTTATGTCTCTCACATTACACAGATAGTGAACAATGGACAGTTTATAGGCAGGCTGCAAAAAAAATGCTACACAACATGTTAAACAACATGTAACCGTTGTTTTCCCATTATAAACCTTTACACAGCATATATATATATATATATATATATATATATATGCCTGCACACACACACAAACATACACTACCATTTAAAAGTTTGGACACGCATTTTCCTTCACTGTTTTTTTCTTTATTTTTATAATTTTCAACATTATACATTAATACTAATAACATACTGAAGAATGATTTAAATTTTAGATTGTCCAAAGTAACTACATTTCAATTTAATGACAGCTTGGTACACTCATCAGTCATGAAGTAGTCACTTGGAATGGTTTTCAGTTCTCAGGTGTGCCTTTTCACCTCAGTTGTTTGTGACACTTCTTGCCTTCTTAATGTGCTTTAGACCATCAGTTGTCTTGCGCAGAGGAAGAGTGGGATACAGAGTCAACTGCCCTATTAGTGCTAATTACAACTACTGCATGAATCCATATTATGGCAATAAAAACTCAGTTAAGTAAAGAGAAAAGACAGTCTTTCATTACATAAAAAAATTTAAGTCAGGCAATTTGAAAAATCTCAAGAACTTTGAATGAATCCCCATATGCATTTGCTAAAACCATCAAATGATGAAACTGGCTCCGTTCCAGGATAGGAAGATTAAGAGCTACAGTCGGTTCCTCAATGTTTGGTTCCAACCGTGAGGCACGGAGGAGGAAGTATGCTGCTGTGGAAGTGCTTTGCTGGTGACACCGTTGGTGACAATCAAAACTTGAGAGCAACCTTAACTAGCATGGCTACCATATGTTTTCTGCAGCGACAGGCCGTCCCATCTGAAACACACCTCTAGGTTATGCACAAGATATTTGTCCAAGACAGAGAGTGATGGAGTGCTGCATGGGGATGACCTGTCCTCCACAATCAACCGATCTAAAACCAGTTGAAATGGTTTGGGATGAGTTGGATCGGAGAATGAAGGAAAAAGGAGCCAACAAGTATTATACACCACTGGAACATCCGTCAAGATGGTTGGAAAATCATTCCAGGTGACTACCTCGTTAGGCTGACTGAGAGAATTCCAAGTGTGTGAAGCCATTATTAAAGCCAAAGGTGACTACTTGAAGAATCAAAAATAGAAAGCATATTCTATGTTGTTTAACAATTCCATTGGAGAATGTGTGTCCAAACTTTTGACTGGTGTGTATGTATATATGTATATACAGTCCCGATCAAAAGTTTAAGACCACTTAATGACAAAAAATCATATTTTGCATGGTTGGATCTTAACAAGGTTCCAAGTAGAGCTTCAACATGCAACAAGAAGAAATGGG
>JAQQZS010000037.1:24626168-24636414 GCA_030068045.1 Platyallabes tihoni
GGTTAAATTTGCTTTTTTTTTTTTTTTTTTTTTTTTTAAAAACATATGAGCACGGAACTGGCACAATCAAGTTATCAAAATATGTCAATTTTACCCTTTTATTTCAATAATGTCTACATAATATAAAAAGTCAAGTGCAAGGATTAATTCCATATGGTGAGCTATACTGCCTGTCTAGGAAAAAGTCACCATTTCAGACAGGTCAAATAATTGCCTTCATCAAGCTAAGAAAACATGAGAATTACTGTAATTAGGCTAAGAATTGTCCAAGGCATTATTAAAATCAAAAAAGGGTAGTGCTGACCTGTCAAGAAAAAAATCATGAATGACCGTGATCAGAAATCACTTAAATGCTTGAAGAACTCACAGATTTGGGACTAAACAGCTGTGTGCTCACAATAAAACCATTTTTTAGTGATCATAAAGATTAGACTTTCTACCCAAAGCAATGGGTGTGACCGGGTTAGAAGAGAAAGACAAAGTGATGTACACAGTACATCAGGCATAGTGCCCACTGTACAACTCTCAGGTAGCAGTGTTATGATCTTCAGTTACTTCAGTTTGTGAGGTCTACAATCAGCAATGTTATCTGGCAATAAAATTAAATCAGATGACGACCTGAATGTACTATATATATATATATATATTTTTTTTTTTTCCAAAACTCAAATTGTCATGGGAGTGGTTATAGGAGCATGAGAAGTTAATTTTATATATAAATTGGCTGCCATGTTGCACAACATCAAAATAATGCAGTCTACTTTTTATTGGTCAGGAAGCATAATTTTAGAAAGTAGTCATCATAAAGCAATTTAGCAAAACGTACAAAGCAAAACCCAATGTCTCAATGGGTATCCAAGATAATAAAAAAAAAAAGAAGAAAAAAAAGCATGCTTTAACCTTATCATACATTGCAATTTTTCCACAGTGATGAACTACAATAATGACATCTTTTAAAAGTTATGTATTATAAGAAGACACACTCCAACCTTTTTATAATCTTATCCTAAATAACATTCATTCATTCAGTCTCAATAACTGCTTTATCCTGGTGTTATGATTTTGGTCCCTTGCTTCCAAGAGCTGCAACAGAAAAGTGGTCCACAGAAAATCAACATGTTTGTCAAGAGATTTAGTTATTATTAGGCAACCATAGCTGTGAGCCAAGAGAAAAAGATTGGCCGTGGTGGGAGCGATAGCAAACTCTGTCTCTGGCCAATCATGGGCTTCAGTAAGTGCATGTATGCACAAGAGACTAGACATCTAGTGTGTTATGGTTCTTGAACAAAACATGTGCAAATTGGTTTCATGTGTCTCAGAGGAAGCATGTGCTAGCCTCACCCTCCATGGTACTGTAAGTAGATAGCATGCAGTAGAGGAATGCTGGTAAAAGGCAAAGAATATACAGAGGGGTAAAGCGTGCAGGATGTGAACACACAAACTCACTTTTGTGACCTTCAAATTCGCAAGCACTGGTTTTGTCAATGAAAAAAAAAAAAACCTGAAAAGCTGAGGTCTCGGGTTTATAAAAGCACAGAGTAGAATATACAGTACTTTAAATCATTTATGATGTTAACATGGCATGTTTTTTTTTGTTTTTTTTTTTAAATTACACTTTTAATTTTTGTTTAAGTGCTATGATTTTTTTTTCTTAGCGATTTTGACATCTTTGTGATATTCACTTTTTTATCATCTGTCTTCCTGGAATGAAGATGTTAAGAGCCAAAAAAGAAGAAGAAAAAAACGTGAGATGTTGTAAATAAGCTACGCTCTAAGGCTTAAAGGGTTATGACACCTAAGCTAATCCGGAAGATAAATGCCTATCCTTCTTTGTCCAAATTCTTGTAATGTGATGTTCCTTTATGCTAATCAAATCATTCCTAATCCTAGACGTGTTCTGGGTGCAGACAGAAGTACCACCACCACCTGGAGCATGGATTTATGACATCGCAGATCAATACAAGTGAAAGTGAGGTGGATCGTTCTGCCAATGACAAATGAGGCCAATGTTGGCAAAATGAGGCTAAGAAAAAATATTCCATTTTCCTATCTGCCGTCGCCAATCAGAGGAAAAAGAAATGACATTCTGAGAAATCGGAGCTGACGAAAGACAACTGAATTCCTTCTTTTCTTTCTTTTTTCGTTTAAAATGACAAGCCTTTTTTCTTCTTTATTTTTCTTCTTTAATTGTTTTATGAGATTAAAAAGACAGCAATGCAGATTATAGCTCAGCATGAAACAAAGTCATTGCTATTCCTTGTTTAACTATGAGCCCTTTCGGGTGATTTGGAATTCTTAATTCTGATCACAGCATAATTCATTCACAGTGTTAATTTATTTACTTAATTAATTAAAGACAATGTGCAAGTGTACAATGGAAAAAAAAGAGTTTACAGTACACACTGTGGTAACCAGTCATTTGTAAGAATGAAATTGCTCTTGCTCCCAGAACCAATTTTTCACAATATGAGTCCTGTCTGTGCCATCAGGGAAGAAAAATCCATTGATCTGATAATCTGGTAATTCAGTACATTCAGGTTGCAACTGACTTAATTTTATTGCCATGGACTATTGCTGCTCCTAGACCTGACCAACTGAAGCAACCCCAGATCATAACACTGCCCTCAGAGAATTGTACACTGGGCCCTATGCATGATGTGAGCATCACTTCCCTTATTACCCTGACACACCCATCACTCTGGAATGGGGTCATTTTGGACCTTTTCCCATTACTTCAAAGTCCAGTCTTTATGCTTCCTACCAAATTGTGGCCTGTGAATAATCTTACTAACAAATAATTTTCTTAGGAATGATTTTCATTTTAGATGATATATAGAAACATCTCTAAATAAAAGATGATAAATAAAGATATCCCTGCTATAAAATAGCACATTCTGAATTATTCTGTGATGTTTTAATTTCTTAACAGTATAGAATACAAATTATTATTATTATTATTACTACTACAACTACTACTACTTTCAGCTTTTTTTCAGCTATTTGCTGAGTGTTTTGGTACTGGCTGGACACGTCTCTCTTTCAAACCTTTTGCTCCATATTCTCCCAGAGCAGCTCTGTTTGGATTTGGGTTGATTGGATTAAGGCCATGTGACTTGGCAGGCTATTTCATTACAGACAGCGCTGCTTCTTTCCTCTCCAAATATCCCTTACACAGCTTTGAGGTGTGTTTGAGGTCATTTAAAATCAAACATGGTGTTACAGAAATAAAAGTCATGGTATCCTCAAACTTTTAACAGGTAGGTATAAAGATAAACTGACAAATCAGTGTATGTGAGAAGTATTTCAAACATTCACTGGAAAATAAGCGAATCTGGCAACTAAGCCTATGCCATTTGATTTTGAACCATGCCATTTGTTATCAGACACAGGCTGCTCATTCATTCAGACAACAGGTTTAATCAAGATTTTATAACATCCAAATGAAGACTAATTGCTAAGATTTAGGCAACGATTTGATGTACTTCTTGTGGCAACATTTGTTTTTCAATTCATTAAAATATCACGTTACCTGGTTTACCAGTTTGCATATCTTTCAACTAAAAGAACAGGGTGTTATCGGTGCACAAACATATGGGAATATCTTCACCCAAACTGGACACCAGATGCAACTGTGTTTGAAGATAATGCAACCAGATGATTTTTTCCCATAATATTCCTACCTTCCACTATCTCCACTAGCATTGTCTGAAGATGCACTTTCTCTAGATCACATAATGCATGCATATTTTATCTATTCATGCTGTGAAATAGATTCTGTCACTCCGGCCCACATGTAAATGCCTTGTTAATATAAACGCAGCACCGTAGCTTGTTTACCTGAAGGTGAGGCCTGAAAGATCATCGATGTGTCTGCAATGACACAGCAAGGCTAATTTCCCTTTCTACCTTAATCAACGACGCCGTTTGTAGTGCCACGAAGATCCGTCACACAGGAAATAGAATTATTCATGCTGTCAGTCAGTGTGCCGATGGTCTTAGGAAATAATCAGTGTTCACTTGATCCTAGCTTGATGTCTAGCTAACGGTTTCTTGTTGCACACTGATTCTACAATGGTTTTGGGTTTGTTAAAGCAGGTACAAATTCTTTCCTGACAAGCTCTGAGATTTTTGCTGTCGTGTTGCTGTCTCTCCATTCACACTGACTGGATGACTCTTCACAATCTTATTTTTATGCATGGTTGCTGACAGATTTAATGGCATGCAATTTCCTTCCCTTAAATACACAAATGTACAAAAACATATTCTCTTGAAAGCAAAACGATGCCACTCCATATCCTTTTAAAAACACACACACACACACACACACACACACACACACACTTGACATAAGAGATTTCTGCCATAGATAATTGTGTTCTGTCTGTTTTGAGAAAATAATAATAATAAAAAAAAACTCAAAATAGACATTAGAGTTGATGACGGAGATAATATGACTGTAACATTTCTGCTGTTGTATATTATGAGCTAACACTTATTGCAACGAGTGCTGTAAATCTTCACCATAAAGCTGGCAGGAAAAGCAATATAATCTAAATGTTAGTGAAACTCTGGTTTAATGCCCCTTTCCCTCTTAGATAGATTTACGATCTACTCTAATATAATCTGTCATCCTTTACTTCAACAAATGCACATAATATAGTGTAATTTGTGTTAAATGTTAAACTCTAAAATATAAGTTTGTGGATTGAAGACACTGATTATGCTCTTACCGGGTCTGGATTCATTAGCAATGTGTTGCCGTGATGTTTCTCATCTTCTAAGATATAAGGATACAAATCTGCCACAAAACATCTTCCAGCAGATGTTCTGTTTTTCTCTTAAATTCTTCACTTTCCTCAGTTCAAATCATTACAATGTCATGTTCTTCTTCTGAAATGCATGCAATTACATTTTTTCTCTAAAACATGATTTTTAACTTGTGATGAGAGTAAGACATTGTACATGGTGATTTTGTGGCTTAGTGGTTAGCACTTTCACCTTGCACCTCCAGGGTCTGGGTTTGATTCCTGGCCAGGTTCAATTCCTGCCTCTCTGTGTATGGAGCTTGAATGTTCTCCCCGTGCTTGGTGGGTTTCCTTCAGGTACTCTGGTTTACGCTCACAAAAGACAGATTAGGCTAATTGGCACTCCCAAATTGCTTGTAGTGTGTTAATGCATGTTGGTGTGTGCCCTGGAAAGTATTGGCACCCTGTCCAGGGTGTACCCTGACTCGTGCCCTATGTCTCCTGGGATGGGCTCCGTGACCCTGTAGACAGGATAAAGTGGTATAAATGATGAGTGGTGAAACATTCACATCTTCCTCTTTTACAATAAAGTATTTGGAATAGATTTTTGCCATTCCTGCATAACATTTGAGAAAGTTCTTCATATTGGGCCATGTTTTACGTACAAACTATTTGAGCTATCTGCATCAAGTAGCTAATTACTGTAGGTTAAGAATAAAAGGGTTAACTTCATTTTAATTAGTCATGCGCTTCTGGGAACATTGATATTTAGCACTGTTTGTATTGATTGCTGTGTGTGCTGAATGCAATTAAGTCTTTTTGTTCAATTACATATTTAAAATGTTATTCCAGTTAAACAACATCTTTAACAGAGAGTATAATGTAAGGAGTATGCAGAGCACCATCAGTGGGTGTGGTAATTAAAAAGGGGCACGAGATGCTCAAATGATCAATGTGCAGGTTGGGGCTTCCTTTAAAAATAGAATAACAAACAGAAAAAAAAATCATATTCAGTTTTCTTTATTTATTTTCTGAATAAATATTGCAAAAAGCACTCACTGAAAAAAAAAGATATCTTAGCAAATGAAAATATGTTGAATCTAGTTGGATTTATTTACAATAAACCAAATAAAAGAGTATTAAGCTTATTTCTAGGCAATTTTTTTACAAAATTATATGGTAAAAGATATTTTTTACTCTGTTTGCAGATAATTATGCTAAGTTTAGGAATGCATTTCTTGAAAGGAGCAAAATTATCTGGCAATAAAACAAGACATTTTTACTTAAAATGTTAGTAAAAGTTTACTAGAAATAAGCATAATAGTTTTATATTTGGTTTGTTGTACTGTTATTTAAAAAAAAATGTTGTTGAAATTGATTAGATTCGGGACTATTTCATTTGCTATGATGTTTGCTACGGTATGATGCTATGATTTTCATTGCAGTGTTGTAACTATGAAGATTTTTATGTGTGCTACTATTTTTAAAGGTTGCACATTTAAATTGAATGTTTGTTTAGTTTTTTTTCTGTACATTCTCTGTCCATTTTTGAGTGACTTTAACTTTTGGTTAACAGAAGTAAATTATTTAATTTAAACAAGCATGAAAATATTAGAAAATAAAAATGAAAGGATAAATACACTTCCTAACACCTCCACAAACCACCTTCCCCCTGTCCCCCCTCCCCCCAACCACACACAGACTGTCATGATGTTTGCTATGGATTGCTACAGGCTCAAAATCAGGATTGCTGTGGCTCCAACACACTCTGACTCCATTAGCTGCAGAAATATGGCGAAATATGTCTGCATTACATAAAGTCATTGAAAAACTGACAATTTGTTTTGGTAAGGGCAGGGATAATGGACAATGCTGCTGATTTGAAAAAAATTGCTTGGTGGTGTGCTGTGAAGGTCAATATGTCTATACAGAAATACCCATGATAAGCAATGCAGTGTTACGGGTGGTATTTTCTATATGAAGTGTGTTAAAGTCAAACCAGGAATAACAGAACATGGTTATGGGAGTAAAAACTACCTTTACGTTTCTACCTTTTATATAATTCTCTGCTACTCTAATCCATTTACCCCGGTGAATTCCATCAAAGTAGAAAGTTTTCCCAGTACACCAGAGCCATTATTGGACTACCTGCTTCAAGTGAGAACCACTGGCCTCCAAGGAACGCCTTTAATTGCCCAAACTTGTGGAAATGGCTTGGAGTGAGGTGAGGACTGTATTGGGGATGTGACAATATCTTCCAGTCAAGTTCCTATAATCTGCAAGTGGTGTTTGTGAATGATTGTGTGTTTGCAGTTCCCATATAGAGATGTGTCTCTTTCGTATGCTATCTGTTATCTCAAGGATCAGGCATTCTACTTACTGAATGTGCACAGGACTCTGAGCCACCTTGGTCGGGATCACCATTCATAGATGTACAGCCTTCTTTAAAACATTTACACCATTTAAAATTTTTATTGCAGCTAAGAGTCTCATCAACATACTGTGTTTGAAGTCTTCTGTAAATGTCGATCAGTTTTACGCCTGCATTCAAGATTCAAGACTTTTATTGTCATATATACCTAGGTACAATTAAATTCTTATTTTGTCTTAGCCTCTTGAGAACAAGGAGGTAAAAGGGCAGTGAACAATAAAATTACAGTAAGAGGTAAATACAAATAAGAATAGAATGAGAATAGAATTTCAGATTTACAGTGTAAGGAACCCGTAAAACAGTTTAACAACCATTTCCTAGTACACAACATTCATTAATTCACCACAAATTTCATCATAAGTCTCAGTTTGTATATTACATGAAAGGCTCTGATTTTAATTACTCATTAATCTCACTGTTTACCAATTTGTGAATGGTACTGATTTCAAACAATTATCACTGTACTACAGTGGCGGACCTATGGGCCCTTCAGTAACATATGTATTGCTAACCTTAATGTTGTAATACAGAACTGGCACCTCATCACACTTGAACAAATGATCACAGCAATGTTTTCCTAATGAGTACCAAAAGTAAGGCACAAGGTTACAGCACGTAAACAGCACTTTCTCTTCTGTCCCAACTTCTCCTCCCTGGCACCCAAATAATCCCACACTAATTACAGAAGAAATGCCGAGCCCTTCTCACTATCCTGTGTCACAGGCACTGGTTAATCAAGCTTTTTCAAAATAATTACATGAACCGTCTGGAGGAAATGTGATTAAAACTGATTCATATCCAAGGCAAACAAACCATCATGCAGCAGCCATGATACTGTGGTGGGTAATACCTCTGCATGTTCAGTATGCTACTGTGTGTTGAGGCTTAGAATTTCATCACTGTTTAACATTCATGCATCATACAAATGGCGACCTAACCAAGTTACAACTCAATTGTTAGTTTAAGTATATCTTTCCTGAATCCACAACATAAACCACTCTTAAGGCTTTTTTATGAAAGCCATACAGGCATTCACATTTTAAATAGTTTTCAATATATTCTTTAATGATTGCAGGAAATTAATGGAAAACATGTTTATAGTTACAAAAACAAATATGAAGAAAAATACTCAGTAATGGATGAAAATTAAGGCCAAAAGATCCCGAAAGCATCTTTTTCCATAAAAAAATGATTACAGTCTAAAGAGGAACACAAGCACCAAACAAGAGAAAATCGTCCATCCATAAATGCCTTTGAAGTACACAGTTATAAAAGAAATGGAATAAATTAAACTGCGTCTCTAGAATCTGAATCTAATCACAGCATACCCATGGGCCAGAGAAATAACTGCATCATTATGCAGATCAGCCATAAAATATCATGCATAGCTTTATTTTTCTGGCTTTAACGAAATTAGAAGTAAATAACAAACTAATACACAAAAGAAGCACAGAATATCATTGTTAATAAATGGAGGCTTTATTTTAAAGTTTGTTCAGAATTGCTTCTTATCTGCTCAGTCACAGCTTGCTGCTTTCATTTATGAAAAAATTGTTCTTATTGTTGTTTTCAGACATACTCCAAAGAATCCGTCTTCTCATGAAAATTTGGATTCAGCGTTTGATCGAAAAAAGATAAATATTTATTTTTGTTCGAGCTACAGACAAGTCCATGCAAATATATTCAGATTCAGGAAAAGTGGTATTTTGTGAGCATCTGATTCACAATACATCAGAAGCATTTAGAATGATAAAAAAAGAAAAAGAATTAATCATAATGTATAATTTTCATCCTAGATTGAGGTAAATTTCAGGTTAAACCCATAAACTACTGAACACAAATGAACACTAGATGAGAAAAGCCTGGAAAATTATTTCATTGTTAAAAATAAGGAATCAAAATTTCTTACTACATTGTAAAACAATGCTGAAGGCATCCCACATATTCAATTTTATGTATTTGAATAGCGCTTTTAACAATTGACATTATCGCAAAGCAGCTTTACACAATCAAAAGAATTATTTAACGTTTTATTAAATGTGAATGTGTACTGTAGGAATCAAAATTATAAGATTGTCCATGATGAGCAAGCCGAGGACGACGGCGACAGTGGCAAGGAAAAACTTCCTGAGATGGTTATAGGAAGAAACCTTGAGAGGAACCAGACTCAACAGGCAACCCATCCTCATTTGGGTGATAACGCATAGCAGGGATTGATCTGCATCATACTGTCTGAGTCTGGAAGTTCAGTATAACAGGAAATGTGTTTACATTAGAATTGAATCCAGTTCGTTATTGGAGGCTCAGGTAGACTGTAGGAAACTCCAGTCCTGAACTATCGGGTGACAAGTCCTCAGAGAACATCTGTCTGCATCAGCCGAGGACAGGACAGACAGAAAAGTAGAACCGTCCCCAGTCACCACACGCATCCCAGGCAGACCACATGGGGCATCCATGCGACGAGATCTCTAACCAGAAGCAGGACACCAGGATGAGTCAGACTACTCCAGGTGGTAGAGGGGCTATACAGTACATACAGTATGCAGTAATCTAAGTGAAACAGTTGCTGTTGACATGTCTCCGGTGCTTATGCCCTGTAAAGCCTTCATAACGTCTAATCTGAATGTACGTTTTGGCCTTTCTTTCCTAGGCTGGTCTTCATGAGAGCCAGCGTCAGGATCAAAGTAATGTAAGAATATATATATATATGTATATATATAAATATATATATACACGGGCAATTAGGCAACCCCAATTAGCCAATTCTGGAGGTGCAAGGCGACAATGCTAACCACTCAGCTACAGTGCCGCCCTGTAGCAATCTGTCAAATCCTTCCTTAAATGCTAAATAAATGGCTTCTGTCCATATACACAATGACACACAGTTCTACATTTTTTTATGTGTTGTATCTGCCATGTACTGTAAGTCTGTCGGTTCTGGAAAAATGTTAATATTTAAATTTAGCAGATGTTTAAATAGTAACATTCATTCCACACTCAAAAAAATTAACATGGCTACCTGTTACATGTACTAAAATGTAATATGTGTTTTGTACATAATAATTTCATG
>JAQQZS010000037.1:24680473-24693479 GCA_030068045.1 Platyallabes tihoni
TGATTGTGTAAAGCTGCTTTGAGGCAATGTCAATTGCTAAAAGCGCTGTACAAATAAAATTGAATTGAATTGAATTGTTTTCCAGACTGGTTCTCTGAGACTATATATATATATATATATATATATATATATATAATCTCTGCATGGGATGCATACTTAGATGTTAGATCAGAGTCAAGCTTAACAGATCAATTGGGACCCGGGAGCTCAGAGGAATTTGTGATTTTGAAACCCAGGATGGCTAGCAAACTACTAATGGGCCCTTAAAGTCTTCTAACCTTGTTCAGGTCTGTGCTTGGAGCAGATTCTGGCTCCCTCATGAAACACCTTACATACAAGATATGTCTGACAAATGAAAAAAATATTAGTATATTAAGAAAATGAAAAGACAGGCTAGGATTGACACTATTAAATAGAAAATACACAAGAAGCCCATGTACAGTATGAATTAGAGGATTATAAAGCACAGTTTATCAATGGTATGATGCTACATATGAGCAGATGCATATATACACAGGTGAAAATAAACTAGATACTAAAGCAAACAGTGGGCTGGTGTCTGTCCAAGGTGACCAAGACTGGAGTCAGAAGCTAGGGAAAGTAAATAATAGGAGTGGTGTGACTGCAATGCTAAGCTGGCATCACACAGCAGATCTAATTCTAACTGCTGGTACAAAAAAAAACAAAAAAACATGCTGGTATTATTCACACACTATGAAAGCCAAACCACTTAAGCCGCATTAACTGCTGTGCACAACAAAGCATTTTTCATTGCATTACAGCCTGTAACCACTTTAGGTCAGCTTTAAGAAACAACAGTGTACATGTTACTGTTTATACTGATGTTCAAAAAAATCCAATATCCAGCTGCGGAAAATTCTGGGAATAATAGTACAGACTAGTTGTGATTTTGTTAGGCAGAAGGAATGCTGTCTAACAGCAAGCTAGTTAGAATCTTCCATTGTTTGAACATCAGTAAATATTGTGATTTTACTACACTTTCGTCATGAATAGACCAATCATTTACATTTTTTAATATTCAATGAGTATTTTTATTTTATTATTAAATTTCACTAACCCCTTTGTCCAGGTTAAGTTTAAGGTAGATCTGCAGGACTACCAGGAATCTAGGTGCAAGGTTGGAATACAGTCTGTGAATCATTATTATGCACCAATTCCAGGCTTGAAGCAACTTAATTCTCACCATATGTATGTGTTTAGGTTATCAAAGTGTCTGAGGCCCTTGACAGAGCTGACAACAATTCCAGCAAGACAATTCAGGGCAGAAAAAAGCATGGGTCAATGCTAACAGCATAAATGCTAAAAACAGTGTTGGTTGATTGAATATTTAAAATGAACACAAATCTATATATATTACTTTTTTTATTTGAAGTCCAGTTATGTTAGATAATAATGTGGATTTTTGGATGTACCTGGATTTACCCTTATTACTGAATTTAAGGTACTGTAATGCATCATAAAAATCATCTAACTTTGTCATACAACAGTGAGATAATTCTCCAGGGTCAAGGGTTTGATTCCTGCTTTGGGACTGTGGGAATTACTATTATTATAGAGAATATTTAAGACAATTCGGGGAACTAGGCAGGGTATACAATGGACAGGGTGCCAATCCATCACAGGGCGAAAAAATGCACACTCACATACTCACTCACATAAAAATTAATGAGTGGGATAAAGTAATATTACTAGTACTATTACTACTACTACTACTACTACTAATAATAATAATAATAATAATACCAAAAATAAGAAAAGTTTAAAGTATGCCTTAAATGCAATAAAATACTGTAATACTGTTGGATTTCCTGAAACATGCTGGGTCACCAACATTGGGCTAAAGGAGGTGATAGGGGTTATAGTACTAGGGTAGCCAGTTGCTGGGGACATGTGGGCTGATATAATGAGGCAACTTTGGAGTTTTTTTTTTCTTTGGAAATGTCAAGGGAATCTGGTTGATGAAATGTTTGAGAGATTTTGTCAATGTCCCATTTGATTACTCCTGTGAAAAAAGATAAAGGTTAAATATATTCTTCTGTCGATTGCTCTGTCTCTGTGTGATGAAAATGGGGCCAGGAGTCTGCTTTAGTATTTTTTAAGCCAGGGTGGGAAGAGTGGATAAAATCGAAGGGTGTAAAAACAAGGCCCGAGTTCAGTGTCTAGACTCTTCTAATATATTCTAGGTTTTTATGATCTGTAAAAAATACAAAGTGGTGGAGTGCCCCCCCTAGCCAGTGTTGCCACTCCTTCAATGCCAGTAATTAAAGTATGGAGACTGATGTGAAAGCTTATTTAAAGAATTGGAGTGCTTGGTCAGCCGCAGGGTTCCAGTTAAGTCACTTGTTTTCTCTCCTTGAAAGGCAGTTAAGGGGCAGAAATTGGGAAGAACTACTAATGAACTGACAGTAAAAGTTTGCAAAGCGCTAATGCTTTTCAGAATCGGCAGAATATTTTTCTGGTTAGTAAGGAGGTTGGTGCTGGGTTGTGACAATGTCAATTGAGTAGGAGATGCCAATGCAATGCTTTATGTTGAGATTATTCAGATTGGAACTGAGCCATGGCCGTGGTGACCTGCATTGTGTATTTGCTGGCCCAATGGTTCTAGTTCTTAGGAAAGCATTTCCATATACTGTAGTGGCCCTGTTTCTAAAGAGCTTTTCTTAAATTCATATGCAATCTGTAAGGATGTAGCTTGAGGATGCAGGGAAGCAGGTTTTTTCACATTTAATTAAGACAGTATTGAGAAACCAGCCAAACCTGGGTATCTTAGCTCAGAAAAAGTAAACAGGTCATGCAAACCATACAAACAAGGATCAGGATGAATCATAATCTAGGGATGGGCACAGAATCTAAACCAGAACCACAATTTAGCATAAACAAACAAATAAATAAATACATGCTTAGGAATTTTTCTGATTGGCAGAAAATACACAGCGTGCTGCTTTGCAGTATGGGAGTAGACAAAAGTGTCCTCCTTGTACACTGTGTGAGAGGGACAAATGTAATTGGGCACAGGTGATGACAATTAGTATTCAGATGAGCACGAGTGTATGTATGTGATGGGAGTTCATGACAGTCCTGTTTGAAGGCCATGTTGTGTTCTGGGAAGTGTCCTGGGATGCCCAATTCTTGCATGTTCCTGAAAACTTATAGAGAGTGATATGGATATTATCTGTTGAACATCACCCAATTATTCTATAGAAATGAATAAAACAATATATATTAGCCTGCTGTAAATGTGATTCAACTAATTCATATAATATATCACAATATCATGTACATTCTGCCATGCATTATTTCTTTGTTTTAATTCTTGTATTTGTTAAGCTTTGGCTCATACCAGATGTACAACTCAGATGCTGTGGTTATTATTTTTTTGCCCTTACATAGGAAGTACAAAGTAAATGAATGGCATTGCATTATATAAGACAATGAAATTTAGTTTTTTTTATGTCCAGCTGGTCAATGCTATACATTCTGAGACATTTTTTGTTACTCCACATTGAAAATGGATGAGGTAAAAAAATTTAGGTGATTTGAGTTTGTGTGATGTGGACACATGATACACGCACATGTCTTTTCTCTTACATCCTTTCCATCAGGAAAATTGTATTTTCATTTACTTTCATTGCTGCTTTAGCTGAGAAAAAGCTGTTAAAAATCATATGTGATCCAGCTGAACTAAAGTTGCTGTCAGAGCTGTTATAATCCAAGCAAGTGTGTGCTCTAAAAAGGAATAGAAAAGACCTCGAAGAAATTGTGGAGACATTTGTGTTAAATAGGGCAGAGTTCCAAGGTCTTATTACAAGCTTTGTTATACGTTAAAAAGAATTGAAAGCATGGATCAAGAAAGAAATTCGTAAATGCAGAAAATACACACACATACACACACACAGAGACTGACTGACAGAAACATTCCCCCTTATGCATGCAAATTTGGTGCTACACTCTGTCGATTTCATTTGTATTCAGAATTGTTGTGACTTATGAAAGTAGGCCATGCTATAACTCACCCAAAAGTCTCAGCTCCTCACTTTCTTTTTCTTCTTCCTGAACTGTGCTGAAGAAAACAGAGGAATAGAGAATGACTTACAAATAATCTGTATACCAAGACATGATGATCAAAAGTTTCATTTGTTGAATTTCTGCCAATTAAAAAATCAGATTCTTTATGGGTTCATGTGCATAAGCCAGTAATTCCAACAAAGCCCAATATTTGAATACAAAACACGAAATTCGTTAAACGTCATTTTTGGATTTTTACTAATTTTGGTAAATTATTATTCTCTGACATACAAGTTCGTCTATAACAAAACCAGTAATTTAAAAAACACCACGTCATTCATTTGTTTTCTAAGCTTTGAAGTTCCATGCAAAAGCTGGCACATTCTAACAAGCCAATGGCGTCACTTCTTTCAGTCACATAATCAGTTAAACAAAACCATGGGCTGTTCAAAGCAGCAGGGGCCATAAGTGAACTAAATGAATTATCTGGGGGAAGAAAAGCCAAGAAAAAGGATGTTTACACATTGTTATTGTCCGTAATACATTCTGCGTAATTTGACATTATGGATTTGGATGGTGTGCAAACACAATATTATGTAATTAACAAAGCTGTAATCGCTGTTGTAAAGTTCATTTGTGATGCAACTTTTAGTTTTGATTTCAAATGGATATGTCTTCTTTTTTCCCCTCTTGCTCTTATTGCTAGCCTTGGATTGGTGCATTTGGGAAACATAATACACTTACACATTATATTTTAAATTTAAAATTAAGTAAGAGACATGAGATGCACACTTGTTGCATGCTAGTTCTGAACTTTTCTGAACTGGAATGTCTAGTTATGTTACTCCCTTATGGGACCACATGTGTGTTTGCAGTCAGACAACACAAATGGACTGTACTGTAACTGGTGCATACCTGAACTTTGATAAGGTGCTGCATTCAACTACTGAAGTGGAACTAAAGTTGACAGAGGAGGAGACTGATGATGTTTTTGTTCTTTATTATGTTTCCCATGATGTTCCTCAATTGTTGTAGTTAAAAGTTTTCTGTTAGAGCCACTACCTTATCACAATTAAAGCATGAGTTTGAAATATTTATATTAACCAACTTAATATTTGTACTAAATTACATATTAAATAACCACAAACACAACTAGGCTGATTTATCCACTGTAACAAAAGTGACAAAACAAAAGAAAGCATGCATCAAATATTCTTGTATATCAGTTAAATTTCTTGCTCCATTTGAAAAAAGAAATTGATGTATCTAATTTTGCTTTCAAGCATAAATTGTTCTTACAATTATATTTACAGTTAAGGGAATACTCCAGCATTTTTAAATTACTCCCTTTGTACTGAATCTCTAGGGTACATGCAAATTTCATGGATGATAATCTGATCATGATTAGATCCACAGTTTGTTTACTTCAAATATAATGGAAGGTTACATGTAGTTTTGAGCAATGTCACACAAGAAAGACGCATTTATGCTAACCACCGACAGTTTGTGTAATTAACAAGGATGAATGTGGTTTTAAATTCTTATGAGTACTATGTAGCCAAAAGGTGAGGAGAATCAATCTTGAAGGTGGCAGACAGTCCAGAAAATCTCATAAGTTTCTCTTTATATTTCCAATAATTCCGTTTACAATATCAACTATGTTGATATCTGGATTCAGGGATTGAATCCCAAATAGCGTTAAATGGCTAGTGCACTAGGTTATACAAATAGGATACACTTGTTCAACACTCAATGTAGTGTCCTTGATTAGGAGTTACAGATGGATTTGGGATTCAACTTCAGGTTAGAAGCTGGTCAGTTTTTCAGCTTATCTTAGGTGTAAATCAAACAACACAGTTAGTGAAATGAATGATTGTAAAACACTGAGGGCTTGGAGTGACACATATTGTTAAATGCCCCAGTGCTGTTACAGTCCATTATCACCACTCGTTGAAAGCCTCTCATCCAATCAGGCTACTTAGTTGGAACTAACTATTGTGCATTTTAGACAATTTGTTATGTAATTTAATAATCAAACCACCATTTACATCATTACTTTACCAACATTATATTCCTAAAAAAAAAAGCTGTTCTTATAGAGGTTCATATAATTGGTATGTTTATTTTTTGTTTTTATTTTTAGAGAATTTTGGATCGTATTCACAATAACATGTTTGTAACAACAATATGAGCTATTATGTAGTATATGATTTACTCACTCACTCATCGGCTCTACTGCTTTATCCTGTATACAGGGTCATGGGGGGGCAAGGAGCGTATCCCTGGAGACCTAGGGAACAAGGCAGGCTACATGCTGGATGGGGTGCCAATCCATTGCAGGGATTGGCACACACAAATAAAAAATATGGGCAATTTGGAAATGCCAATTAACCTAATCTGAATGTTTTTGAATGGTGGGAGGAAACCAGAGTACCTGAAGAAACCCACCAAGCACGGGGAGAACATGTAAACTTTATGCACACAGACCTGAGGCAGGAATCAAACCTGAACCCTGAAAGTGCAAGGCCACAATGCTTAACACAAAGCCACAGTGCCACTCATATAATGGACTTCATTAAAAAATTCAGTTTACGCCACTTGTTATTAAAAAAAATAATGCCAAACAGTGGTCAATCGATTTCTTCCTAGCAGTTGTTGATATTTTGGTTGCTAAATCTGCATACACAGAGTTAAACCGAAATCCCAAGCTACAGAGATTAATCTACACTAAGTAAAATGGCACATTTGAGACATACTGTTCATTATTCTCTCTAGACACTTTATGCTATTTTCAACCAAGTTTGAAAAACCCAGGTGTCCTTCAAATTTCTTTAAAGGTATGAGGTATGAGAAAGAAAAAAAATATAAAAACCTGGCCATTGCTCTTGATACATACACAAAGGAAAGACCTTTTCCTTCTCAACCTGCCTCTTCAAAAGCCCATAAACAAAGCAGAAAAAACATTAGTGATTCAAGGGTTTATTCAGTGGAGAACAGGAGTGCATTGCCCATGGCCCGGTGCTGTAAGAGAGCGAGACACTGAGTTATTTCTAACATTTTCTGCTTTTTCCACACTTTCTGCACATTGGTCTTGGGGTCAGGGGCTATGTTGGAGATGGAGACTTTTATGTGAAAATTTTCCTTATCTTCTGCATGTACACACGCACGCACACACTCCTCTATTTCCCATCACTGAAAGTTGCGCCTTATTCCTTCATCTCTATGGCAACCATCTCAATTTTATGTCAGGCATGAAGGACATATTAAAGGATTACAATTTGCCGTTAAGGCTGTCATGATTTTTGTTTAGGAAGGTTGTGTGACTGTTCGTGCGTGCGTGCGTGCGTGCGTGCGCGTGTGTGTGTGTTTGTGTGAGAGTGTGTGTGTTAAATTATTGTGGGTCCAAATTATTTTTTTTCATATACAGTACTGCAAAAATATTTGCTTTTGGCTACTGAGGTTTATGTTACAGTTAGATTTAGGTGTAGCGTAATATTAATTAGCTGCATTAATAATCATGTCAATAGAAGGTCCTCACAAGGAAAGCAACGCAGTCACCTGTGTGTGATGGTAAAGACTTGTCCAATGAATGTGCTTCCTCCTGCAACAAAATCTCATTTACATTTCTTTCTCATAGTCAGGAGTATAAGGTACTGAGAAATTATACATACTGTACGTGAAAGTAATAAACGTGTCAAATGTTTTGCTCAGTTACAAAGTGAACAAAGTTACCACAACATACTTGTATTACAGTAAAATTTTATGCTTTATTTAATGAAATCTTTATCATAGTTTGATGATTAAAACTATCTCTTATTATTTACTAATTTTCTTTACAAGTTTGCTGGTCATATTATGACTAAAGCTACGTTTACACTGTCAGTTAAATGTGACCCAATTCCGATTTTTTTGCTCAATTGTGACACATATTGGATATGTTCTATGTCCATGTAAACAGGAAAAAAACGCATGCATTCCGATATTTCGAGATTGGTTTCAGGCCTTCTTCATATGTTAAAATAAATCAGCTATAAATCAGATACGTACTAATGTGACTGTCATGTAAACAGACTGATCAGATTTCCTGAGGCATTGTGTTCCGTATGTCATTAAAACTGCGACTTTTTCTGAGGGAAGCGCGTGTGGAATGATAACATAGCAGGTGTCATGGAAGAGGAAAAGCCCCCCCCCCCCGCCTTGTGTTAATGCTTATTTAGGCTAAATAACATTAAGAAATCAGTATTTGGTGAATGACGCATATGCACAGGCTGCAATTATGGCGCTTTTTCCTTCCTCCTCCGTTTCTAAACCATGGTGACGTTTCGCGAACTTTGCATATATCGCAGAGCTAGCGTCAATCATATTTTGCCTTCGTCCATCTTGGCTAGTGTGTAATGCAAGAACCTCCCTTTAAGTATGAGCGATGTTTCAGATGGTATGGCAAGTGTAAACACTTGGATCGGATATGGGTCATAGTTGAAAGAATGTGTAAACAAACGGTCAAAAAATATCAGATATAGGCAACAAATCAGAATTGGGCATCGAGACCAGCAGTGTAAATGAGGCTTAATGCTACATAATGTGATAATGAAGTAAAATGCCATGTAATTAGCCAACAATGATCATCACCTAATTTTACTCATCAAGCCATTATCAACATCACAACAAATATGTGATGGGAGTTCAAGTGAACCCATGACATGTGATGCATTTTCTTGTGAATTAAGGCATAAAACCAAATGACATTTACAGAAGACTTCAAGCACAGTGCAGACTCTTACGTAGCTGCAGTGAAACATCTGAATGGTGAAAACATTTTTAAAAAGCCGTAAATCTGTGAATGACCATCCAGCATAGGTGGCTTGGTGCCAACTGCAGTCGTACCATAATTATTCAGTGAGTGGAACACATGATCCTTGAAAATAGCAGACAAACCTGAGTTTGTAAAAGAGACACACACAAACTATCATTCACTAACACCACTTGCACATTACAGGAACTTGACTGGGAGTTACTGCCACATCTTCCATACAGTCCTTACCTCACTTTAAGCCATTTCCATATTTTTTGGTCATTAAAGGGAGGTTCCTGGGAGGCCAATGTTTCAGCCAAGAAACAGGTAGACTTATCATGACTTCGGCTTACCAAGGAAATTTTCTATCTTGATGGTTTCAAAACACTAGTGAATTTTGGCATAAGTGCAATAATGTAGCAGGAGATTATATAGATTATATAGAGAAATTATTTTTTAAACTCACATTACTGTTCTGGTTTGACTTGAACACCAAATATATTCAAAAGTTTTTCCAAATCTGCCTCGGTATGTTTTCTTCTTCTTCTTCTTCTTCTTTTTTGTGAACTGGATGGAAGTCATGCCTTCTACAGAAACCTAGAAAACATTTTATACAAGTCTTTGCTTAGTATTTTATTATTTTTTTTTATTTTTACTGAGGTAGGGGCAGGGACAAGGTCAGTTTTGCAGTCTATATTTAAATCACACAGATACCTACAGTATAGTGTTAACTACATTATGCATTAAAAAGGTCATTGCAGTTGATGAATGAATTGGTATGATTCTTGAAAGTCTTCCTTGATGAACCTGGCTTAAAATTGAAATGACTGGATGGTAAAGTGAGTTCATTCAATTGTATAGCATATATAGTAGTTCTTGTCTTAATGAAAGAAGAGAGCTTTAACATTTATGAGACTTGTCCTTTTCTCCTTGAAAATGTAATTAAATAAGGCTATAAATATTTAATTCCACATTCACGCAAGTAAAAGTCCAAATACAATTGTCCATTAAATCGAATAATTATTAGACATATGAGTACTATATAAGGACCTTCTCTGATTTTGCCTTTTGCCTAAATGTATTTAAGGAGATCCATGCAAAGCATAGCGTTATGCAGTAAAAAAAAAAAAGAAAAAAAATAATCGATTGCTTTCTCTTTTATGTTATCTGATACAGCACTTAGGTAAGAAAGTACAGTGATGACACACAACCTGATATTTAATATTTAATTCCCAGCCTGGTGCATCTATCATATACGATTGGACATCTTATCTTTCTAACTCTGGCAACAACCTTCATAATTCTTCTATTACAGGGAACTCATGTTTATTTTATAGTCCTGTCTCAAATATTTTTAAAACACCCCTTTATTTCACTGCTACACCCCTTATCATCAATAAGACCTGCTCATCGTCATTACTCTCACTATGTTTACAGTATTTTGTATACTATACTGTACCACATCGCTATTTAATTCCCAGACCGAGACTGTATAGGAAAATAATCAATGCAGCAGTAGAGTAGTGTGATGCTGAAATGATGTTACTATGCTGCTGATGTTCATTATTTTCTTATAAAGGCAGAAATAAATGTCTTAATGCTATAAAATAATGGCTATAATATTTGAACTCACTGGAATATGTGTCTTGTGTTTGGCACTGCTATGAGAATTGCTGTTATAGACAATTCAATCAACACCTTCTGACAAATCAGATTTCAATATAAAACATTTTTTAAAACATGCTTCAGAATTCAACAGCATTGTGGTACAAAAATAACAACATCTGTCTCAAAAAGACTGTTATGACATATACCCCACACAATGGATCTATCAAAGGCAAACATATGAGTGTTGGTATGGTTGACATTTTTTCTAGGAGTCTCCTGTGTCATACTGTAGCTGTGTACCATTCAGAACAAAGGCTCTTCTTCCGAGAAAGAGTTTTTCCACAGTGGGGAAAGTCTTCAGACAGAGGACTTAGTGGTTTGGGATTTCTCAGCAACACACAAGCTGTGAATCACCAGCTGACTGCAAGAATGCAGCTTAAACAGAAATAAAGTGAAATGAAAAATACTAGTGGTTGGTACAGTACCTGGTTGCTCACCATGCTTTGCCTTTTATAAGGAGCCATGTGACCAATTATCAATTATTGTACCAACCATTACCAATTTCCAACACTGTAATTATATTGTTCCATGTAAAAACAATCAACACATTTTTAATGTTGCTATGTCCTTAGTGCTACTGTATGTCTTCACAAAATCTTGCGATGCAAAACAATAAAATAAATAAATGAATAAATAAATAAATAAATAAATAATGGAAACTCGCTTTGCTAGGCTTTCTACTGCGACAAGTTTTGATCAGCTACCGGACATACGCACAATGCTCGTATGCCAAGGGAAATTTAAACTCATTTCGGTGAAATGTAAATTAAGATCTGTTGTTTAAGTAGGATTTTCTTGGTCATCCTTTCCTTTATATTTGATTGCTGAAGACATAGGCTGCAAAGGACTTGCAGAGCTTGTCAATATGTCAGTGCTGTATCAATCAGGAGATGGAGAAAAAAATAGTTGTATAGTGTACAAAGCCATCATCAAGACGTTGGGGCTTCACAGTAACATTACAAAGAACAGTGAGAACAGGATGTTGCTTTAAAATTGATGAAAGAGCAGGAAGAAGCCTTATCGCACAGGCTGCTACGAGACCTAAGGCTAAATTAAATGAGCTGCATAAATATTTGGCCAGTGATTGGGCTGGTCAGTTGCTGCATGTGACAACAATATTTCATATTCTTAAAATGCTATGGGGTTTATGGGAAAGGGTGGCTTCTCATTAAAAAGAAAGAAAGAAAACATCCAGACCAGCCTAAATCACCATAAAGCATGTGGCAAAATGCTTAATGATCTAATGAGACCAAGATAAAATATAGGTGTATTGGTTAGCATAGTACACTCTCACATCCAGGGTCGAGGGTTTGATTTCCGCTTTTCCAACTTGCCCTTGTGTGAGTGAGAGTAGGAGTGTGTGAATTCATGTGTGCTTGTGTGTCCTGTGATAGAGCCCTGTGAAGAACCATATCTTATGTCCCGAGTTCCCTGGGCTAGGCTCCAGGTCTCCTGCAACCCTGAACATGAGAAGGGGTACAGATAAAGAGTGTGTGAGGTTGGCAGTCCAAAATTATAACTTTTGAGCATCATTCTAAAAGATATGTTTAAAAAAAAAAAACAAGAAAGGTTAGTAAACAAAAGAAAACATGCCCATGTTGAAGCATGGTGAAGGCAACACCATGATATGGGCAGAGGTGGGTAAAGTAGCCAAAAATTGTACTCAAGTAAGAGTAGCTGTACTTCAAATTAATATTACTCAAGTAGAAGTAAAAAATAATCATCCAAATATTACTCAAGTAAGAGTAAAAAAGTATTTGGTGAAAGGAGTACTCAAGTACTGAGTAACTCAAGTAAGGAGTACTCAAGTACTGAGTAACTCAAGTACTGAATAACTGCTTCATCGTAATGTCTGATTTATTATGGTTTTTTTTTTTTTAGAAATTATTTAAGCAGCCAGACAAAATGATGAAATAATATACTGTACAAAGTCTGACATTTCAAAATAATAAAATAAATGTTTCCCCGCTATATGCAGCGTTTCTGTGTGGTCATTTGATTACATATGGTTATTGTTGCTACGTCTTATTGGTGAAACACAGTCACATGGTACAGTAGATCCACGGGCTGCATTTCTCTGGCAAAAACAAAGAATATCTAATGTGTAGAATAAATGGTCAAAAAAAATAACGAGTTGAGTGTAGTAGGATGTAAGGGAGTAAGAGTAACGTTTCTTCTTCACAAATCTACTCAAGTACGGTGGAACCTCGGATTACGAGCATAAGTTGGTCCGGAAGCGGGCTCGTATTCCAAAACACTCGTAACTTAAATTTAATTTTCTTATAAGAAATAATGGAAACTCAAATTATTCGTTCTACAGCCAAAAAAATGAATACATAAAAATAATGAGTGCAAAATTTAAAGTAAAAATAAAACAAATTAACCTGCACTTTACCTTTGAAAAGAATCACGACAAAGAGTTTCTGTGTAAGGCAGGGAGTGTGTGTGTGTGTGTGTGTGTGTGTGTGTGTGTGTGTGTGTGCACGTGCACGTAATTTGCTCTCTCTCTCTCGCCTTTAC
>JAQQZS010000037.1:24718525-24730631 GCA_030068045.1 Platyallabes tihoni
ATCACTTAACGTAAGATATATCTTAAGAGTCTTCTTAGCGCGCGAATAGTGTGCGTTATCGAGAAACCGGGCCCAGATCTGTATATGGAAGCCTTGCCAGTATGGGTTACCTGAGAGGCTTCAGGCATCAAACTGTGCATTCGGCTTTTTGGATATGTCTGGTAGAAAAAAAGTTATCATTAGTGTGCAAATTTTTTTTGGTCTTAGAAACAATCGAAAAAACAACCAGAAAAACACTTGATTATGTGTATCTGTGCTATTTCTTTGACTATGTGGCAGATTTTTTATTATTTTTTTTGCTCAGTTATGTTTGTAAAGTTGGGTAGAATTGAATACAATTCAGTTCAGTTAAATTTTTTAATTCAAAGTCAAAATGTGTCATTCTATACTGCACGTTCTTGAGTCTTATAAACAGTATGTAAAAAAACAACAAAAAATCAGAAAAACAAATAATGGCTAAAATGAGTTTTAAGGGCTACATGATTCCATGAATATGATAAATATAGAAATAAACATGCACCTGGCCTTTAGCAATTGTCCACATTTTTTTTTAGCAGCAGCTATCTGAACTCTGTTTTTATTCATAAGACTACACCACAGACAGACAGATTGTGTTCACGTGCTGTGTGTCTCTGGCTGATGTATAATAGGGTGAAAATAAATTCTTAACAATACACATTTGTTGTATTTAATTATTTCCCTTTTAATGCGTGTATCACTTTTGCACATCTGGGTCAAACACTGCTATTAGTACTGTCAATTTTACACTTTACAGTTCATTTCCTCCTTAATTTGTAATTCTCCCTGTACTCATTTTTGTTTAATAATTTAGTATGTAAGCATATTAAGATTTTTCAGGAAGTTGAACAGCCTTTCAAAACAAAACAAAGCTTACCACAATCAGAGCCTGACTTTAAAAAGTCACTGTTTAGATTTAAATAAACAAAAACTTACGAAAAAATCTGATTGAATAAATAGTGCAGTAATTGATCTTTTTTACCTGCCAATTCATTTAACCCTAACTGATGCAGTGGGTAGCTTCTCATTTCAATTATGTCAGAAGACATATTCTGTGGTCATGGTGTTATGAGGGGGTGCTCCAATGCAGGAAATAGAGGGGAGCGTTGAGACGATGTGTACTTTGGCGGGGATTCATCGATTAGGCCAAGCACTTCGCAGTGCTAAGGAAATGGCGCTTCTACGGCGCTTTGTAAGTCAACTAAAGAATGAGGAGTGTTTTGTGAACTATGTGCGTGTAAACCTAAATATATACGCTCCCTTTTCTTTTGTGAAATGTTTATTTACAGTGGGGCAAAAAAGTCAGCCACCAATTGTGCAAGCTCTTCCACTTAAAAAGATGAGTGGCCTGTAATTTTAAATCATAGATATACCTCAACTATGAGAAATAAAATAAGAAAAAAAAATCCTTAAGATCACATTGTAGGATTTTTAATGAATTAATTGGTAAATTCCTCAGTAAAATAAGTATTTGGCCACCTACAAGCAAGCAAGATTTCTGGCTCTCACAGACCTGTAACTTTTTTAAGAGTCCTCCACTCATTACTTGTATTAGTGGCATCTGTTTGAACTCGTTATCAGTATAAAAAAACACCCGTCCACAACCTCAAACAGTCACACTCCATTCTCCACTATGGCCAAGACCAAAGAGCTGTCAAAAGACACCAGAAACAAAATTGTAGACCTGCACCAGGCTGGGAGGACTGAATCTGCAATAGGTAAGCAGCTTGGTGTGAAGAAATCAATTGTGGGAGCAATTATTAGAAAATGGAAGACATACAAGACCACTGATAATCTCCCTCGATCTGGGGCTCCACGCAAGACCTCACCCCGTGGGGTCAAAATGATCACAAGAACTGTGAGCAAAAATCCCAGAACCATAGGGGGGGGACCTAGTGAATGACCTGCAGAGAGCTGGGACCAAAGTAACAAAGGCTACAGTCAGTAACACACTGCGCCGCCAGGGACTCAAATCCTGCAGTGCAGACATGTCCAGGCCCGTCTGAAGTTTGCTAGAGAGCATTTGGATGAAGAGGATTGGGAGAATGTCATACGGTCAGATGAAACCAAAATAGAACTTATGATAAAAAAAAAAAAAAAAACATGACAACTTGTCATGACAACTTGTCATGTTTGGAGGAGAAAGAATGCTGAGTTGCATCCAAAGAACACCATACTTGTGTACTATGAAGCATGGGGGTGGAAACATGCTTTGGGGCTGTTTTTCCTGCAAAGGGACCAGGACGACTGATCCGTGTAAAGGAAAGAATGAATGGGGCCATGTATCGTGAGCAACGAACAAGTGGCTTCATAAGAAGCATTTCAAGGTTCTGGAGTAGCCTAGCCATTCTCCAGATCTCAAGCCCATAGAAAATCTTTGGAGGGAGTTGAAAGTCTGTGTTGCCCAGCGACAGCCCCAAAACATCACTGCTTTAGAGGAGATCTGCATGGAGGAATGGGCCAAAATACCAGCAACAGTGTGTGAAAACCTTGTGAAGACGTTTGACCTCTGTCATTGTCAACAAAGGGTATCTAAAAAAAGTAGTGATATGTTATTGACCAAATACTTATTTTCCACCATAATTTGCAAACAAATTCTTTAAAAATCCTACAATGTGATTTTCTGGATTTTTTATTTTGTCTCTCATAGTTGAGGTATACCTATAATGAAAATTACAAGCCTCTCTCTTAGTCAGGTGGCTGACTAAATACTTTTTTGCCCCACTGTATTTATTTATTTATTTATTTATTTATTCCTCTCCAAACCTTTATTTCTTTATCTCTTGTGATAAAGGCCTCTTTTCTTAATCTTTTCACCTTTCTTTTCAGTTCTCTTCTTTCTTTTTTCTTTCTCTTCTCACTTCTCTTTTTAGTTTTTCTCTTCTCTTCATCTTTTCTTTCCCCTTACACCAGAGCAACACTTTTATACCTAGTGCTATCTAATGTTTGGACATAGTGTACTGGTTTCTGGGGGTTTAAATAACCTTCCAGACAGCTGTTTCGCGTTTGCTCTGATTGGCAACATGGCAGGGCCGTCTACTGCTCTGCCTGCCTATAAATCTGCGTAGTTGTCCACAGATTTGCCCTTCGCGCGGGTGGCCTTGTTACACATACTGTAGAAAAGATATAACTGTATCTCAGAAGAAACAGATTATTGGTCATTAAGCAAAGAAAAGTACTAATGGGATTGCTGGAATTAATGGAATTTGGTTAAAAACTGTCCAACACATTGCAAAAAATGGAAGGATAGTGTTGGTCTGGAAACTTCACAGAAACAAAAACAAAACACAATTGAACATGATCAGAAATCAATTATTTGGTTAAGTTGCATTGTAAAAAAAATGACAGTGACTATAGAAATCACAGCTATAATTAACAGTGAAAGTAAGACTATATTCACATTCGCAATGTACTGACTCGCAGAATTGTGACTAAACAGTTGTGTGGTTATAAGAAAACCACTTATTAATGAGATTTAGAGCGATGGGTGTGTCAGGGTAAGAAGGGAAGTGCAGGAGGCGATGTACCTACAGTACCATACATAGTGGCCTCTACAGGTAGTGTTATGCATTTTTCTCGAATGTACAGCTCATATAATTAAAAAAGTTTGCCGTTGTTATGAGTAGTGGCTCATTTGGTTTAAATGCCTTAGAAAAGTAGACATTCTGTTTCCTCCTGAAACAGAAAGCAACATGACAAATGTTACAACCCCTGGTCTAGGGTCCAGGGACGCAACAAAGAAAATAATAACTAATAAATAAATAAACTTTGCATCAAGAGATACAGTGCATGGTCTTTTATTATTTTTTTTATACACACACGCACACACATACAGGAAGCTCTTGGCTTCAGGGTTGGGCCTAGGCCAAAACAATAAACAAAACCCAGCCCCTATCTCCTCCCTCAAAACTAACTAACCTACCAAAAGATTATTATTATCAAAATACAAAGACTAAACTAACTTCCTAACTATCACATGAAAACAGGAGAAAATGGGGACAACAAAAAGGGCGCCCAACCCCTACTGCTTCCTAGAACTATATACAAAAAAAGAACTAGTAATATATGTACAATTTTTACAACAAAAGAAAACTATATACAATCGCGGGAGGAACACTTCCATCCACGCGTACAAAAAAAAAGAAAGAAAACAAAAGAAAATGAGAGAGCACAGGGCGCGACACCACAGTCTCTCTCTTTCACTAAACAAGCAAACTCACACACAATCAATCAACCAAACAACTATCCACTATCCAATCTTTCTGAGCATGTAAGTCACACACTAGGCATAAGTCGCGCACTTCCGGCTTTCATCCGCCAGCTTAAAAGGACGCGCCGATGCAGGGCCAGCCAATCCCGACGCACGTCCGAGCACACTCAATCAGGGCGGAGCCACCTGTGAGAGGGAGAGCGAGAGAGAGAAAAGAAACAGGGGGAGGATCGCGCACGGGCCGCCACCTGCAGCCACGCATGCGCACATACGTGCACTACACACACACCCGCACGTAACAACGAATTAAAAAAAACAATTGAAAAAAGATCAAGACCTATTAAATCCATCACAAGCCCATCAAAGCCAAGCAGTTACTTTAACTTATTTGCTTTATTTGTGCATTGTGCCAAGTTTTTTTTCTCACTAGTTGCAGCAATTACTTCTTATCAACACAAAGACAAACATTATTTTTTACCAACTCTCACTGGAGACGATAACAAGCAAGACCAATGCCTAAATCTGAGACTCACTCACCAATGTAAGATTTGTGACAAATCAGTACAGATAAACATTCCATATATCCAAGACAAGGCCAGTACAAAAAACAGCTCACAGACAAATCGTATAGCTCAGTGGTCCCCAACTACCAGGCCGCCGACTGTTACCAGGCCGTGGATGATTTGGTACAGGGCCGCCTGTAAACAATCAATAATATATACAGTATATTGAATTTTATTTCCATTTTATTGACTATCAGAGTCTGTTTTATTTTTAGAAAATGATCAGATCGTCTTCCATTCGTTTTTTAGTCTACACATCACAACATATGATTTACATGCTCTAAGCCTGATCTGCATAATAAATGCGGCCTTAAAAGTATGTTTGAAGCAACTTCAACTCTGCTGACTTTCTGGATTAAAATCAAGGCGGAATATCCTGAAATCGCCATAAAAGCAATAAAAATCCTGCTTCCATTTCCAACAAGCTAGACAGAGGTGTCTGCAATAACAGCAACGAAAATGAAATTACAAAGCAGACTGGACATGAGGAATATACTTCAGGTGTCACTGCCCCCCATCACTCCTAGATGGGAACGTCTCATCACAGGGAAACAAGTTACTGGCTCACACGGATTCTTTGTAATGGTATGTTGTATACTGTATACGTATTTTATGCAATTTATTATGCTTTGTTACAAGTGCGCGATGGCCAGTCTGTGAAAAAATGTCTTACAGTACATACTATACGTAAAACTGGTCCGTGGTGCAAAAAGGTTGGAGACCACTGCTATAGCTCACCCAATCACATTCCTCAGTATGAGAGTGGTTATTTTCCACATATAATGTGGGCCAAACCACAGACACCCCTATTCTCACCCCCTTCTCTGGACGCCCCTATAATCAATAACAGCTGCTCTATCAGACATACCAAATAAGGGAAAAAGAGTCCAAATAAAAATACGTCAAATAACCATGATAGTTATAATGCACATACAGTAATTCTGGAAAGCAAAGCTAAAAAATAAAGGAAAAAGAGTAAATAATAGTAAACATTTTCTTTTTAATAAATTCCTCCACAGATGTTCAGCCATATGTGTAGCATTACTTAAGCATGCCAAATCCTTTGGATTGTGCAGTATTAAATCTGTTCATCTCCCATACACAGCGCTTTTCCTCTCCACAGCCGGATTTACCATTATAAGACACACCTCACCATCTGCTTTCGCAGAGAGTGAGAGTGAGAGAGAGAGAGAGAGAGAAACTTTAGCACTAAAAGCTTTTAAAAACAAAATTTTAATCTCCACCACTGGAAACACATTAAAACACATCAAATATCTATTAAGGTATTTGGCTATAAAATTATTCTTTAAAAGTCTGTTTCCATTATGTATTTAATTCTATATATTTTTGACAATAGTAGTTTGTCATAAAGCTTATTATAGCTCATCTAAATCTTAAGTATGTTCTCTTTTCCTTTTTGAGTACATGAGAATGTGAGACAATCTGCTTTCCCCTTCATTCAAGTGCGTAAGAAGGACCCGGTGATGGTAATATTAATTAAATATTCATTGCAAACCACCAGCTGTCTTTCCTGCCCAAGTAACAATGCCTGTCAATATGAAGGAGCCCTTGAGATGTCCTTAAATACACTAAACAAAAGGCCACGACATTGTCCATATGTAGCATTCTGCTCTGATAGCAAAGCATCTACAGTACTTCTCATTAAAAGTAGTAGTACATTTCATCCATTTAAGTTCACTCTTGTGAATCTTAGAACAGTATCTAATGCTGCCAGTAATCTGTGCAGTAAACACTGATTTTAGTTACTGATCAAGCTGCCAGCTCATTTCTTTTGCTGATTAGCAGACAGCTGAAAATCTCCATTGTAACCATGTGTTGTTTTATGTCTTGTTTTAATTCTCCTAGCTCTTATTCAATTACTGTGCATCATTTTTATAACCATCTGATTCAAAAGAACTTTGACACTTTCAAGCTGCCGTTATTAAATTAGCAAACCCATGTATGATAAATCAATCAATAAATAAATAAATATGCAATGTAAACAGTGTAAAAATAAATAATCACTGAATTCACTTGTTGCATGTATCCTCCATGTTGAAACATTGAACACAAAAATAAAATATTTAATGTAATGTTGTGCAGAGTTCTTGTAAGCTTCGCTGATTGATAAAACCACGAGTGAGCTGTTCTGTCTTCTTTACCTACAGTAGATCAGAGATTTTGAAAACAGACATTGGAGTGAAGAGTGATACTACTGATATTAACCAAAAGCTCATAGTGAGTGAACTTTGCATTAATTAGCCAACTGAAGACCATTGAAGGTCATTGGTTATAAATTAAATATCAGTAAATACTGCCTCGCCCAATTTAAGAGAAAAGCCAATGCAAAATGAACCACCAAAAAGTAAATTCTGGCCAAGACAGAAAGGTATCAGAACACCCAGTGCTTCAAGGCATGCGCCATATGGGGATTAGCAGGTAAAGAGTTCAAGGTTGTTGAATCAACCTCCAAATTCCCCAGATTCCAATTTGATCGAATATCCATGGGATGTGCTAGACAAACAAGTGTGATCCACGGATTGCCTAATCTGCAAGCCACAGCGCACAAAGGATCTGCTGTGCCAGACACCGCAGCATACCCCCAGAGGCCTTGTGACGTCATGCCACGAGGGGCCAGAACTGCCTGGCCAAGAAGAACCTACACGATGCTGGGCATAATATTTTGCATTGTAATGTTGTGGTTGATGGGTACATATTCTCATATTTCATTTTGTTTAAGGGGCTTGATATTTAATGTTTGATTTTAGCTTGTTAAGACTAATGATTAGTAATTTAACCATCAACTGTTCTGAGAAACCATGAATGTTCACTGAAGTTCATTGAATGTTCCAAAAAGTCAGCTCTCTGAAGGACTTTTAACAAAATATGAATAGGGCTTGAGTGCTTTGTATAATGAGGAAACAAATCAAAACAAATTGACCTAACAGATTTTTCAAAAATACAAGTGGAAATACAAGCTGCTTGTCGGTCATGCACACTCACATTGCATACAAACTTAAATGATTCTTTTAATTGGATAAAGCTGCTTTGCGACAATGACAATTGTTAAAAGCGCTATACAAATATTATTTGTATATAAAAATATTTATTGAATTGAATTGTCCCTGTTCTTTAGAATCATGAGAATGTCTGCCATCTTTTCACCTTTCTCCATTTTGTAAATTATTTTTACTTTTGTCTTTATCATTATTGCTTGGCACTTTTTAGCCGTACCAGCTTCATCGCTGTTGCTTTTACGCTTGCATCTGGACATCCTGGGATGCACGCTGCACAAACGTAATAATGTACACGGGACATGTGACCTAACTTATGCGATTGAACATGTGCGAATGCATGTTCGTATCTTCACAGGTTCATAACTCAAATGTTTGTATGTAGGGGACTTGCTGTATTGTTTTTTCAACATTATGTTAGGGTGATTCTTTCAGTGTTATCCCACCAACATTACATTTTTCCAATATTGATTCTATGAATTAATTCTAACTTTCCAAAAAATCCTAATCCCAAAACTGTCATTATTTCCATAATATTGCCAAATTCACATCACCACAATATTTTGATTCCTGCTGATTGAATCTGATTTGAATCCAATTTGGACATTAAGATTATTAGTTGTGGAATCGTTTATGAGAGCCCAAGTGAGAATGGTCTGTAATAAGAAAACAAAATGGTGAATACAGAAGTCTTTGGTCTGATTATGAAACGGTCACACTCACATATAAAATCCAAACCATGATCACTCCTACACATGCTCTGCACTCCAGATCCACCATGCCTGCTTTGATCATAAAAGTTTAATTTTAAACTGGTGACTAGAATCAGTTTCCTGATAAGCGCTTGGTATTCTTTGAAACCACTGACCCATTTCTTGCTTCCATTTAATTTCTTTCTGACTGCATACATATCAAGAACATTTTGAACAGCATGTCATGATCTTGACCAGTTGACTGCTGGGAAGTGAACTCCTGCCAACTCGTGGATTTGTGATAAAACAGCACATCTCAGTGGGAGTCTAGCTGACAGGGGTGACTTAATTTGGGTTTGTGGTACTTTATATGTATGGCATTAGAAGCAAAGCTTAAAATTAGTTGGAACTGAATTTCAAACAAATTTTGGTTTAAACATGTTGGTTTAAAATGTTAATATACGTATGTGTAATATACACAGATCAGCAAGAACATTAAAATGACCCAGTAAGAAATTGATTCCACTGGACCTCTACCACTGAAAAAGAGATTAGCAGCAGATCTGTAAGTTATGAAGTGTTGCCTCCATGGATCATCAAACCATTTTTGAACTTTTTTAAAAAAGTTTGCGTGGGGACATTATCCTATTGAAAGAGACCACTGCCATAAGGGAATGTTGTGTCAGGCTCGGTAGAGGGCATGGTGGATCCAAGTGCAGATGGTGGGAGAGATCCCGGGTAGAAATGAAGTGGAGTTAGTGAATGTGTGTGGATGACTGAGTTGGCTGAGTGGTGGTTTTGATACCTGGCGTGGGTTAAGCTCTGAGCATATTAAATCGTGGTCGAAGAACATGCGAGGGTCGAAGCCAGAGAGATGAGAAAAAGTCTGTGATCCAAGCTCGTAGTCGGTAACAGGTAAGAGGTCGATAATCGGAAAAATCCAAAAGGGCAAGGGTCCAAAACGAGAGGCAAAGGCATAGTCAATGAAAGGAAACGTGGTCCGTATCTAGCAGGCTGAGAGGAGAAAAAACGCTGGAATATTGGGCTAGTGAGGCACGCAATAAACTGGCGACATGGTGCTGTCAGAGCTTGGTTTATATAGGCATGTAAGGTAATAAGTGATAGCGTACAGGTGTGTGGAGAACAATCCCAGATATTATAGCGGGTGCTTCGGGGTGAAGTCTGTGGAAGTCGGTGATCAGGGAACGGTCAAAAATGAAGCAGGCAGGTACCCAGCGTCTCTCTTCAGGGCCGTAACCCTCCCAGTCTTTTAAGTACTGGAGGCCATTGCGGCGAGATTTAAGGAGCCTGCAGATGGTGAAGTCTCCCATATATGAGTCGGGGGGGTGGGGGAGGCTGGGGGTGTGTAGATAGTGGACAAGGGACCAGGCGGCGAATCTGAGAGACATGGAAAGTGGAGTTGATTCATGGTATGGCATGGTAGCGAGGTGTAGCAAAAGTCTGACAGAGCGTGGGTTAATAATGCGGTTGATTGTGAATGGGCCGACAAACCTTGGAGAGAGTTTCTTCGAAGTGGTCTTGAGGGGAAGTCATGTTTGGATAGCATGACCCTTTGGCTGATGCGATACCTGGGTGTTGGCGACTGGTGATGGTTAGCCTGACACTGGAAGGTGCTTATGGTGCGTAAAAGCTGATTGAGGGCCTACTGCCTGTGGAAGAAGTAGGGAGCGAGTTGTGGGCATATTCAACCCACAATGGTTAAGATGCACGTGTTATTTTGTGATGGTGGTAGTCTGGTGACAAAGTCGATAGAGATGTGGGGACCAGGGGCGGTGAGGGATGGGGAGGAGTCTAAGCAGACCTTCAGGAGGTCGATTTGTATTTTTGTTCCTGGAACAGATATCACAGGAAGCCACAAAGTTCCTGACGTCCTCCTTGATGGTGGGCCAACAAAAGTGTTGGTGCAGGAGGAAAAGAGTGATCATGGCAGAGAGGAAGCAGTCAAAAAGAGCCTTTTCATCTCAGCCACAAGAGGAAGCCAGGGTCCGGAAATCTATGGCGTAATCAGAAACGGACCGGATTTCCTGGCGTAGCTGAATTATTTGGCTTGCCGCCTGATGCCCCGTGAATGTGCGCTCAAAAACCCTCCTCATTCCATCATTAAAAGTCTTGTACCTGAAGCAGCATGGAACCTGGGCATCCCATAATGCCATTCCCCACTCACTCGCCTTAACAGTAAGGAAGGTGATAATATAAGCAACCTTGGAACGCTCTGTGGGAAATGATGTAGCCTGTAGCTCCAGAACGAGGGAGCATTGAGACAGAAAAGAGTGACACGTTGCCGGATCCCTATAATAGGTGGGTGGAGCAGGGAGGCATGGCTCCTGGGCGGGGGAAAGGACTCCTTGGCTCGCTATTGCCCCCCTCAGGTGAGCTGCCTCAGCGGGATCCATTTCTTGGCCAGTGTATTCTGTCAGGCACGGTAGGTGGATCCAAGTGCAGATGGTGGAAGAGATCCCAGGTAGAAATGAATTGGAGTTAGTGAATGCTTGTGGATGACTGAGTCGGCCGAGTGGTGGTTTTGATACCTGGCGTGCGTTAAGCTCCACGCTGCGGTGTGAGCAGGAGAGAGCTTGATGTAATGTGGAAGCACAGAGTGCCGGCATGAGTGCGCCGTGGCAAGGGGCAGTGTGTATGTTGCTTGCCTTGCGGGAATGCAGAGCACGCAGAGCCGGCGCGAGCGGGGCATAACCTGAGATGTATGCCAGCGTGTGTGACGTGAGCCTTGCGGCGAAGCAGAGGTATGCAAGAGCCGGCGTGGGATGAGAGAGAGCTCCAGCCGGCTGGTGAAAGCAGCGTGTGCTTTGAAAGAACAGGCGAGGGTTGAAGCCGGAAAGACGAGAGAAAGTCCGTGATCCAAGCTCGTAGTCGATAACAGGTAAGGGTTTGATAGCCCACGGCTCTGCAAGGGTCCAAAACGAGAGGCAAAGGCATAGTCAATGATTTTAGAACATAACGTTTGATTGGATGTTATATCATTTCCAAGTTTGATTTTAGAGTGCATTATACGTGCAATGCGAAAAGGAAGTAAATAAACACTTTTAGGGCATAACACACCTCTGAACGTCTTTTGTCTTGTAAATGATTATCCTCATTCACCTTTCAATCCCCCACAGCGCACACACTCTGTACACTGTTGCTATGTTTGTTGGGGCACTTGGTTATACACAGCACTTTAATGTATGAAACACTTACTTCCTGGTTTGTTTTATTTTAAATATTGCTTATTACCTTTTTCAGCAAAATAAACAATGTTATCATTGTGCAAATTATTAATGTATTGATGTCTTTTAATTAAGGACAAAAACAAACCCTGCGCTTGTGTTTAGGACTGCTGAACAGCTGTGTTCATAGGTTTAATCAATGATTTACAAGACAATAGTTAAAGCATTTGTGGATGAGTGGTGCCTGTGTGCGCTTCTGCATTTCTCCGTTGGCTTTAACACAAACACATTTGCGCACAGACAAGTAAGTCTAAAGAACCCCTTACCCCGCCAAAAAAAAAACACACACACAGAGCAATTAGCACCATGTCATAGTCAGTATTCTCCATTGAGGTTTCTCACCTTCCACTCCTCCTAAGTTTGT
>JAQQZS010000037.1:24772903-24791121 GCA_030068045.1 Platyallabes tihoni
AATGTTCGTTTGAACTATGGTTTCGAGAAACACCGAATTGTTGAACTATGTTGGTAACGACGGAACTTGCGACCATAGTTGGCTAACGATGCTTTTGGGAAACGCACCCCTGGTTAGTAACTGAACCTGCATGGGGACTCAAGAAGCTAGCCACACTTGAGTCTAATCCATGCTAGCATCTAAACACACAAGTGGATAGACACACTAGGACCTAAACAAGTGGCAAACAAACACTGGGAACACAAAACAGTACTTACATTGGACCCGAGCAAACAATACTTCACTAGACAAAAACAGCTCCACAAACACTGAAACACCATGAACATAAACATATCCAAAACTAGAGCCTTCTTACCTTCACAAATGTGACATACTGTAACAAAACTTAAACTAAAATACAAACAAAACAAACCACCCACATGACAATACTTATTGTAAATAGAAATAATGTTCGACCCAGTTTCCCAGAACAAATGGCTATTATAAGAGGTCTAATGAGCTACCTCGGTTCAGGTGAGCACTCTCAATTCAGCAGCATGGTTAATGTGTATAATACTATGCAAGCTTTTATTTATGCCATAAAGCTGTTGAACCTTCTGAACTTTCCATGAACAGGGCACATTACTGTAGGTCCAAATTAAATCATTTACATATCTTATTTTTGACAAAAGGCCATTCCACTGAAGTAAGCAGGCAAGTAAGCCTGTTCACTTCACAGGCTAATAAACATAAAAGCTTAAAAATTAAATGTTATAGATTTTTTGTTACTGCTGCATTATGAAAAGAACTCTCACCCCTCTGTTTATACTTGTGAAATCCAATTTTAAGAATCAATTACTTACTTACTGTGTTCAATTTGACTTTTAAATGTCACCTTTCCCTAATATATTGGACTACAGTACTGTACATCTTTACTTTATTATTATTTATTTTTTTTACATAATTTTGAAACATCACTACAGTTCTCTATAAGCATGTATTTAAAAAGTCATACAATTTTACAGCTTTATTTATTTATTTATTTATTGACAGGTTCAGGAAGTTTATCTAAACTCCTAAAAAGTCTGGTGGAACTAGTGTTGAGCTGGTGAGTGACAGTTTACTTTATTCTTTGCCATACCACCCTACTTACAGTACATCCATGCTTACGAATGACAGTTAGCGTAATTACCAATTGTTAGTATACCAATGACGCGGAGTGGTACATACTGTATAGTTCAATGTCCCAGTGCTGTTATGCTCTATATCACCCCTCATGAAAGCCCCTCATCCAATCAGATCACTTAGTCGGAATTAAATGTTGTATAACAGGGATTAACAATTTTTTTTTTTTTGCAATGACAAATATTCGTGAATTCAACTGTGAAACAATGACCACTAGAGTGTATTTATTATACATTTTATTATATTTTTTAATCAAAGAAGAAATAAATAAATAAATAATACTGGTGTTTTTCTTAGGTTCACCTCCCCTATTTTTAAATGATGAGAACAATTTAAAAAAAAATCAATAGGCCAAAATACACAAAGCTTTGATCCTTTTAGAGGCTGCTATTTTTTTTTTTAAAAAATCCATGATTTTTCCAGCATTTTCAAGACAGCATAAATCCTCTCAGATTTGCCAATTAGTTCAGAATCATTCAGTTTTATAGGTGAACAACATCTGCTACGCTAATCAGATATTAATATAAGTACCAGTCTTCCATTTCTTGTCCTACTTCTCTTAAAGAGGTCCTTATTTCCTAAGTGATGATGTGAGTTAGATCCTAAAACGATAATGATATACAGTAAGAACCAATCTTCTTCATATTTGTTCCCTAATAGTTTACGAAAATATTTGATCTTAGATGACGTTCTGCCTAATGCACACAATGTTCTTTACTAATACTGTCATTTGTGTATATTTCTAAATCCATGTTTTTTTCCAAACTGTGGTTTGCGGTTGGGAAGAGTTTTTGTTCCCATGGTTACCAGACAGTCTGCCTCCTTGCATGCACAGCAACTGTCAGTCGAAGATTTGAGGATGCCTCAAATCAGTGTTGCTTCAACTGAGCCTGATTTTATGTGTCAGTGCAAAAACATGGCTATGTTTTCTAAGAAAACATTAGTTCAAAAACAGCCCGGTTTTCTACCAGCATTGTCCAAACATGGCTTTTTCAGGACATGGGGTAATGTCAGTGTGTAGACAAAACAGAGACATAGATATAGAACTCTTTCATTTTGCTTTTGCTAACCAGGTAACATTTATGGCTGCGTCTGTGAATGTTTGGGAACTGATCTCACTTTAAAAGCAAATCTCATGCAGTTGCAGCAATGCAAACTCGGCAACTTAAAAACCCAATTGTGTCATTTCTTGTGATTTACTACCTAATTCAAAAGATGTTCTCGCCATACCCAAAGGTTCTTCCTCAATTTACCATGTGAAAATGGTGGATCTATTCGAAATAAAAAAGGGAGACACTGATGAAGTGAGTGATGTAGAGACTTTTGTGATCTTCAATGAAAAGTTTAAAAGCCTAAGTTCAGAGGATCCTTCTTACCATCAAAATTTGAATCAATATGTAAAACATTTTGGTAAAATCTGCACCCTGGTGGGATGAATCACTTTCCTGGAGAGATAAGTCACCGCCTGGATTTAACGAAGCAGATACAGTAGGTACTGTAAGGGCCTTCATTGCCAAATTATTGCAGTGTTATGTTTCAGCTGGCAACAAATTATTTACCCTTAACTGATGCAGTGAGTACTTTCTCAAAACCATCTCAGAAGATATTATTGGCATATTCCAAGATGACAATGCCAGGATTCATTTGGCTCAAATTGTGAAAGAGTGGTTCAGGGAGCATGAGATATAATTTTTACACATGGATTGGTTACCACAAAGTCCAGACCATAACCCCATTCAAAATGTTTTGGGATGTGCTGGTGAAGACAGTGGGCCGACTCTCCTATCATTAATACAAGATCTTGGAGGGAAATTAATGCGACTCTGGATGGAAATAAATGTTGTGACATTGCATAAACATATCGCAAAAACAAAGCAAAAAGGCAGTCCACCAAAATTTTAGTATGGGACTTTTTTTGGTCAGGCAGTGTATGTTTCACAGCAAAGGTTGCAGTAGATCCAACTTGCATAATGTGGCAATAAATCAATTACTATGCAGCCGTCATAACACACAGGACAGAGATGTATTCTGTCTCTTGGAGAGGAACGTATTTTGGTTTGAAAAGAACTTGAAAAAACTGTGGAGGAAACGTGTACAAAAGAGACAACTGGTACTATAAGTACAGTATGTAACATTAATGGATTGGGGGTAAAAAGATTGTGGGGGTGCTTTGCTGCAAGAATTATGCAATAAACTAATTTAAACAGAAGATATTGAGACATGTCTGCTACAGTACTTATGCTCTGAAAGGCCTTTATAACGGCTCTAATCTGAGGTGCTGTTTGTTAATTGGTGATTTTTGAGGCTGGTAACTCTAAATAAACTTCTCATCGGCAGCAGAGGTAAGTTTTGGTCTTGCCTTTCTGGAATGGTCTTCATATGAGTTTCATCATAGTGCTTGATGGGTTTTGCAAGTGCACTTGACAAAACTGCTTTTGTGTCATATTTACTTAATTATCTATGGCCCTATATGTTATTTCCTAATTTAAAAAAAAAATCTATTACAGTTTTAGAATGAGGAAAATTTGTCCAAACTTGTGTAAAGTCTTTTGCCTGGTGTGTCCACATTTTTGACCGGTATAGTACACTGGTCTTGACTCTGCCTATTCTTAACTCTGAACCTTGCTCCATTCAAGAGAAGTTTTATTTATTTTTATGTAAATTCTACTAAATACTAATATTAATAAAGAATAAGCTTAGTTTAGTAAGTAATACTAATAAGGTTACTCATCCAGGCATTGGCATTAAAAATAGCCCAAAAAACGTGTACATTAATTATATTAAAAATAAATTGAGAATGTCTCAATTATGTGTAATCTTAAGTGAAAGATTTATACCTCCATTGTTTGCTTAAACGCTAATTACCATACATTAAACAAGTTACAGGATATTTAAGCAGGTATATACTGTAACTACAGAAAAGTATTTAAAGTTTAATTTACTATTCAAAGCTCTATCCACTAAAAAATAATAGACGTCAATCATTTTGACACAACATTTTCACCATCTCTGGCCAATGCCAAGGCAGAGGAAGTGAGGAGAAATTGTTTTGTCGCTTTTGTAATGACAGAGCTCAATGCTGAAGACACCATCATGCGAGATATTACTGAAATTCACACTCGCCTATGTATCACCGCCGACAGCTCATAATCATCACACTTTGTGAAGTGAATTGTTAATCACTCATAAGCAACACTGTGTCCATTCGGATAGGCTTTTGTGTGCATGCAGCACATGTGCCCTGTATACCAAATAATACTAAGTGACTTAATAATTATGGGACACTTTGCATGCTTGATGTCTTGTATCTGTTGGCTGGGTAGCTCATAAAGTTGTGGCTGCCATCAGTACAGTAGATGGCTCGGATTCAGCACCACTTTGTGATATCTTTATATCAGAACTGCTAATCTGGTCTTTCCTTCCTCTTGATCTGTTTAAACTGGCCCTTGTCTATAAGAAAACAGATGGACACACAAATGAGCCATACAAGTGTTCACACTGTCAAAAGTAGAAAAATGTGATCTGTTTTCATAAGCGGTTTCCTGTGCCAAAGAAATTTCTCACCACCTAATTAAAAAGTGAGAAGAAAATGCATCATCAGTTTTCACATGATTAAAGCATTCTTTGTTGATTGTTTGAGAAGATAATCGCCAGTGAAAGGGACCAGAATTTGTAGTGGCCTTACAGGTTGTTATATAAGAAATAAAATTTGAGGGGGATTCAAGTCAAACCAGGACATAAAATTGTGCAGAGTACAAGAACACAGTTATGAAAGTGGCGGCATGGTAGCTTAGTCACCTTGCACATCCAGGGTCCGCATTTGATTCTCGCCTTGGGGTCTGTGTGTGTGCGTGGAGTCTGCATGGTCTCCCCGTACTTGGGGGGTTTCCTCCAGATACTCATATTTCCTCCCACAGTCCAAAGACATGAAGATTAGGCTAATTGTTGTTCCCAAATTGCACTTTGTTTGTGTGTGTGTGTGTGTTTGTGTGTGTGTGTGTGTGTGTGTGTGTGGGTGAGTGAGTGCGCTTTGATGGATTAGTACAGTGTGTGGGTATACCCATCCTGACGACCGTGTATACAGGATAAAGTGGTATAGATGATGAGTGAGTTATGAGAGTAAAAACAACTATTGTCTACACTGTATCTCTGTATAAACTTTGCCTATACTGTATAATCTCCTACTACACTAATGAACTCATTCAATTACATTAGATTATATTAGATTAAATTCAACTTTATTGTCTTTGTGCAAAGTAAATGTGCAAAGCCAATGAAATGCAGTAAGCATCTATCCAGAAGTGCATAAGTGGCCTCTTTATACTAATTAACAAATGTGGCAAATTAGGGTATCGGATACAAAGGTGAGAGTGTCTTACACTATGCACAGAGGGTGCAGTAGGTAATAAGGATAGGATATAAATGGTAATAACCAGTAAAACTGTGGAAACATTGATTGTGCAGTGGAGAGGGCATGTCAAGAAGATACCATGCTCAGCACAATATATACTATGCACATACATGAATGTGTGTATGATACAGTATATACAGAATAAAGTTGGGTGAAAAATAGAGTAGTGCAATGATAACATAAATTATGGATGGTGCAAAGATGCATAGTGCATGAGACAATATAGTGCAATATAGACTGAAAGTGACAGTGAAGTAATGTTTAAGTTAACATTCCATGATCGGCTGAAAAGCTAGCATTTCACTACTGCTTGGAAACCATGACGGTAGAAAGTTTTCTTACTATGCTGGGGCCAAGATCCGACTGCCTGCTTCACATCTGAAATGCTGGCCTCCCAGGAACTCCTTTAATGGCCCAAACATGTAGAAATCTCTTGGATCAAGGTCAGGTCTGTTCCTGAGTTTCTGTAATGTGTAAGTGATGTGGTGGGTAGTATGAGGTCATGTAAAAACACTAGTGAGCACTAGTGAAACCCTGGAAGTGTGTTAGTGTAGCAGGGGGATATATGGAGAAATAAAGGTACTCTCATAGTTGTGTTCTTCATTCTGCACAATCAAAAGTTTTGGTTTGACTTGAACGGCCCCTCATACTTTGGGACATGGTGTTACAAGAATGTAATTAGTGGTGGAGTGTGTGATATGGTCCCATGTGAAGCTTTTGCCTCTCCAACATTAAATTGTTTTGAATGAACATTTGAATTACGCTTTTTAAAATGTATTAATGAAATAGAATCAGTTCATGTATCTACAAATGGAATATTATTTAAACTATGCTTTGTTAAATAACCTTTTTTCTATTACATGTACTGTATGCCATTGGTTTCACAGTTACTATGACTTTTACTATTAATGGTAATCATTTGATTACCTAAAACCATTTCTTTATTAAAAGCTCTTTGATTTTAACTTAATACTGACACTAAGACTAAGACACACTAAGAGACTCTAAAATCAATGACAAAGTCATCCCAAAATACTATATAACACTCTTTATACAAATGTAACATGAGGTTGCTAGATTATCTGAGGTTCTTTCTGCTAGCACTTCAGCCCACTACCTGGCTCAATTTTAAGGAGGTGAGCCAGGCTATTATTTAGCCTGGCAGTGGATGCCAGTTTATCTTCAGGGTATACTTCAGAACATAGTAATGAAATATTATACATGGTCAAATACACATTATAGTATTTAGTTTAAAAAAAAGAAAAGAAAAGAAAAATATCAATATAGCCCAGTAGAGGCTCACTTGATATCTAGTTCCAATATTTAACCATACAGAACAGAACCCATTGTTGTACAAAAGAATCCTTAAAGGATTTCAATTAGAAATACAGCAAAACAGATAATTAGAACATTCAACTCAAATCCCTGTTGAAGCGCAAATAATCCTTAACTGTTTAAACAACATTTAAGCCATTTTTTGTATACACTCTATGTTCTTACTGGGTATTGATTTTGTATGCATACCTTATAATGGGTTCTGGGTTTTCTTTTTTTTAAGTTCTCTAAATGATTAATAGTTCCACCTTTCTAAAGAAGTTTTATATACTGTATAAAAAAATAAACTTTTAAGAGGAACCCTACTGTGGCAATGTTTATATACAGTAGAGCTACTAAAGTAGACTATCCCATAACAGGAATGATAAGACAGATGAATATACCCTTGATTGTTGGATCTGTCTCTACCAACCAAATCTTAACCTATTGGTTAAGACTGTGTTAGCAACCTTTTCATTTTATACAAGCAACATATTTCTCAATGACAAGTCTTGAGGACAAAATTGGGGTGGCAGTTGGGGTAAGAAGGTTTATTTAACCACCCTATGCCATCTGCATGATCATAACCCTGAAATGCATTAGCCAAATGAATAAGTGGAAATACCAATGGTACCCAGTCTGGTGTGTATTGGGTGGCTGTGGTTGAGGTCAGTAGTCATATGTGTCACTTTTGAATCATGCTTCGGTAAGGCAGAGAAATGCCGGCACAATATTGAGGCTATGGGTGGGTCACTGAAAGTTAGTGTTTATTCTGAATGCCTCACCATGTTACTGCTCTCTCACATGTCTATGATAGTCCAAGAGTGTGAATGTGCCCATGCCACAACTGCTCCGTCCTTTTTCTTTCTTTCTGGCTGTCTAATGTGACACCTTTGTCATCCTTCCTTAATGAGCATTTGTATTTTGTGTACCACAAAACTACATAGATAGTAAGGTGCACTAGGTGTGCTAAGTTTCCAGAAACATAATTCTCATTAGAGGCCAATCACTGATAAATATTCCCCTGCAGTCTGTATCATCAGCTGTAAATCAAGGGGTCTGTTGTTCTGGCTTTAGAGCTTAGTACTTGATGGAACAATTGATTAAGGATTAATTACCTTGCACTTGTTTATGCATTATTCATGAGCACAAAATCAGATGTTTGAAACAATGCAATGAGGCTGCTAGAGGTGATAGCTCAGCACAAACTCTATTAAGAATTACAAAGATAGCAGAAATGTAGCTGTTTCTAATCTGAAGAGATGTATTTGGGGTCTTGACTGGTTATATATTCTGTTGCAAGGTTCCAATTTCCTTACACTTCCCGGGGAGTGGGTGAGGGGGCTGCGGTGACAGGATTTTTGTTGCCAAGCCTAGAAGGTCAATCTAAGCCCCCCTCCTTTGCACCCAACTGTTTGAGCACCTACTACAGAGCAATCAGATTGCTTGGCATACAGTAACTGTGAGATATAGTTTCTCTAGCAAGTCCGAGATCTCTGTTTAGTGCTATTGCCTTATCTGACCAAGGAGCCTTCTTGTAAAGTAATGTTAGACTAATTTTAAATTAATAAAAAAAATTACATACCATTATGCTTATTTTTATCCTTAAATATGTAAAATAACAAAATAATGGAGTACAGATGGAGACAATGATTTATGAGGAAATTTTTACAATCTCTATGTTCTTCACTGTACCATGTGATGTTTAAACTAGTATATGCTTAAATATCAAGAAGAAGAATATTCAATTATTTGTCACATGTACTTTTTACAGCACAGCGAAATTTCTTCTTCGCATATCCCAATTAGGAAACTGGGGTCAGAGCGCAGGGTCAGCCAGCTTACGGAGCAGATAGGGTTAAGGGCCTTGCTCAAGGGCTCAACAGTGGCAACTTGGCGATGCTGGGGTTCGAACCCCCAACTTTCCGATCAGTAACCCAGTAACCCACAGCCTTAACCCACTGAACCACCACTGCCCTTATCAACTTATGCCCTTATCAGCCATAACATGAAAATGCAAAAAAAAAAAAAAAAAGCCCACTGTTGGTTAAGTTCCTGTTGTGCAATGGGGCAGCTGTGGCCTCTCAGGGCACTCAATAAGACTGCTGTGGTGTTTGACTTTGGGCACAGTGGAGCCTTCATGGATATGATTTGTTTTTAGGGTATATTCCATGGATGCTCGATCTGACTGAGATTTGTGAAATTTAGATTCAGGATCAGTAACTTTGAACTCTTTGTCCACTAAGACCCATATGCAGCAGGCTGTGCTGCACTGAGTGTTACCTAATACTAATACTGTACCTTTCCATCATTTTCTGTTGGATTGAACTGGACGGGCTGGCCTTTGCGTCATAGATGAGCTATGGATGCCCATGATCTTGTCACCAGTTCACTGGTATATACAGTAATTGATAATCAGTGTTATTAATTCACTTATCACTGGTGTTAGTGTTGCAGCTGATCAGGGTATAGCCATTACAAAAATACAAAGCATACTATATAATGCTTCTGTCTGATATTTTCATTTCTGACATGCTGTACAGTATGTACTATCACATACTGCGGTGTGTTCAGCAGCACTGTTAGTTCTACCACCAGGCAGGTGTTATCCACAGAAGTTATTTTAGTAACTACAGACCAGTTTTAAACATTTTGTATGGTGCATTGCTGAAGAAATGAAACTTCTTTTGTAGGAGCGTGTTAGATGAATGTCTTCTTTTTTTGTTGAAAAAAAAAAAGCCACAAAAAGAGCCACCGTCTCCTTTTTCTATGCCTTCCTTTTGCCTATACAAAATCCTGTGTATGAAAAAGTCAGCATGAAACAAACCATAATTTCTTATTTATCCAGTATGCTTGATATGTTTTATTGAATTTTGAGGAAGACACATATCCTTAAATGTCCATACTTGCTCAGCTGGTTCCATCAAATGTGTTTTTAGGTTCAGTGAGGTCAAGCTCCTCACTGAACCTAAAAACCCTGTAAAGGTATAATACTGTGCAAAAGAACTGAGTTTCAATCTGTCCTTTTCTAGCTAGCTGGCTAATTAGGTCTCCAAGTTAGCTAGTTAGTTTTTGTTAATTTATGTTTTTAATTTATGTTGTGTGTAGCACCTTGGTCCTGGAGCAACATTGTTTCATTTCACTGTGTACTGATCTGTATATGGTTGAAGTGACAATAAAAGCCTACTTGACTACTTGACTTGACTCGACTTGAACCACCCCTCATTTCTCCATACTGTATTTTGCTTCCATATAGCAATCCATGTATTTTCTCATTTAGTCTTGATAAATAGTTCTCCAGGTTTCTTGAAGAACTCTGGCTCTGCTTTTCAATCCAGTCCCTGTATCGGACCAGATTCAGAGAAATGTTTTTGTTTGTTAAGCCACTACAGTATGAATCACTCAAGCATAAAAATGATCTAACATAAGGCATGAACTATTGAGAAACAGATGACAGATGATCAGGCTGGCGATTAGTATACTGGTGATGCTGAATGATGAGTGGTTAGAACGAGACAACAAAAGGGGAAATGAGGTTGCTGCTGAGGTTGTTACTGTACATAAACAACCATTTTTTTGTATCTTTAGCCACTTTGCAGTAAGATATTTGTTCTAATTTCCTCAATTTAATCTACACAATATAATTCAATGATGAAATGTGGAGTGGCTCAAGAATTTTGCACCAAGTGGCAACTAATTTGTCAAACATTTACACCAGTATTCAAGACTATACTTTCGACATAGTCAGGATTCACTGTGTATGAATCAGAGAACAATCCAGAAATAAATCCAGCTGAAGTGCATTATTGCATTAACCTGACAGATTAGAGGAGGGGGAAGAAAGCTGAAGCAGGAGAAGTATTTATGCACATACAGTATACAAACACACAATGTGAATACCCCCCACAGAGTCCTTTACCTCCTCTTTTCTCCCTCCTCTCTCTTCCCTTCCCCTGTCCTTCCCTCTCTCCCCTCCTTTCTCATTTCTTTGCAACAGCCCACCCTGCTACAAGCTGTAATGGTACAGGCCATTAGCAAGACCATCTCAACTGGTAGAGGAGGGGGGGTCCTCAGCCTCAGCGAGGAGGCGAATTTGGATCCACATAAACACATTCGCAGATGTCTCTCCATGCGTTCTGACAGCCTGCCTCCACCACAGCCATCTCACTAATCACAGAGCGAGAAAAAAGGACACAGAGGGCAAGCATCACCCTGTCGTGCCTGCTTCTCGCCTACATCCTTCCTTCATTAGTCTTTAGTCGTGAGAGGCGTGGAGAGAAAGAGAGCGCGTGTATGCCAGAAGAGGAAGATACGCCGGCAGCCTACGTCCTCGAGCATCAGATTATTGAAGCCTGCTTTCCTCAACGCTGGACATTGAACATTCACAGCAGGAGAGAAATAAGGTACATGATTAGAATGCAGTCTTCAGTTTGACAGGAAACAAAGGAAGGGAAGAAAAACAAGCTGGCAAGAGAGGAGATGGTTTGAATGAATGAAGCAGTATGTGAAAGGAGTAGAGCTTGCTTGAACAAGGTAAGAGAGCTTTTCTTTCTACATAGCTGTGATATATAGTTAATATTTAATATTCAAGTCAAAAAATGTGCAGCTTTGAATACGAGAATAGATGTTACGCTCGGAGTCTCCTGCCACTGTTATAATGAAGTTCACTGGAAAATGAGCCTGACATTTGTTATGGGCTGCTGACGAGGACCTTAAGCCTGGAGAGGAGAAATGAATGATTGTCTTTTTTGAAGCTGCACACAAAGCATGCATGTATTCATAAAGCAGACTTGTGTACCAGCTGGAAATAATCATGTGCACAAATCTGCAAGTCAATGGATTTAATACCATTAATCGTTCCAGTATGCACAATAAACGATCACAAACTAAATCCAGTTCATTTAAGGGGAATCTTATTAAGACGTCTTCATAACTGAGATGAAGAAGTTTTGTCTTGAGCTGACGCACAAACTGTACAGTAATGACGGCAAACTCTCAGCACTGTCATTACATCCTTAAGAAACATTTGAAAGGTTGCACGGCTGCACAAAATATACCTGAAAAGAGTACATGTACAATTATTACAGATTCTCTGCCCTTCCCCCAGTGTGTCCCAGAGAGAACACACTTCTCTACCCAGAGAACAAAGCACAGGGAACGATACAGTATATAAAATCTGACGTACTAGATCTGCCGTCTCTTATATGTAAGGGATGTTGATACACCTAAGCTGCAAAGTTCTTGATTAACAATCTGGCTATGATCTTTTGATTACTATCTGGCCTGTAACATCTGTAATGAATCCTTTCAGCATTTCATTTATAATGACACATTGATTATAATGACAATTCATTATAAGGATTGTTGGAGCCATTTTTGTAAAAAGATTTTCAGGGACGCAAACATAATTTGAAAAAAAAAAAGAAAAAATCCTGGTTGTTGTTGCACAGCCAGAAGTTTGGGTCAGAATGTTTCAAGCAACTCTGGAAGCCATGGGAGAGAATTACTCATGGTGGAATCGATGCCATTTGTTTAAATGTTTATGTTTAAAGCAGACTTTGGGCTACTGACAGAAACAGACGTTACCTCTCCAAGTCAGTTTTATTTGCACAGTTATAATTTCATTACTTGCCTCAGACTAAAATATAAAATCTAATGCTGACACCCTTTCTAGGCAATACTAACAAACAGCATAAATTTGAAACAGTATTACAGAGGCCAGTTATTGTACTTGTCATACAAACCTGCATTAAGTTGTTTCTCTTGAATGCAAGAGTCCATTTTTAGCCTGCCCACTGGTCGTGTATATGCCAGCGCATTGCCGAGAGCTTGTATTTCAACTTGCAAATGTTATCCAAGAGTGCACAAGAGTGTTCTGTTAAAATAGAGCAAGGAATAATGTCCCAGTGAGATAAAAAAAAAGGTTAGAGTGCAGAAATCAAATAAACAAGATGTTTTGTGAAATCTCAAAGTTATTATTACAGAAGAAATCAGAAACTGGTGTACCGTATAAAGCTGCATTGACTGTTAATGTAAGGTGCTGTGATGCTAGACAGGACACAAGTGTGTGAATTCTGTGTGTACATTATTATATGTGCAAATCAAAAAAAATACTTGTAGCATTCAGAGAAAAATAGTAATCAAAATGTATTTCGATTCCCATTTTGCTCTAAACGCTTTGAGTATTTTTTAAAACTAGTAAAGATAAAGGTAGATATATTCCATAATCAGAAACGCAAAATGAAACTAGAAAACACAGAAATTAAGACTTGGCCAGGTATAAATAGACAAACTAATTAAGGGCTTACAAACTCAGGCAAAAATGACAGGAAAGGGATGGAACAGAAACAAGCAAGCAAAGACAAACAGATGACATTAGTCATCATGGGAACAGTAATGCAAATAGAGAAAGCACAATGATCATTGATCTCGCCTTATGAAGCCCAACATTGCTTATGGTAGATGCAATGATTATAGTGTTGAAGGCCCCAACCTAATAATAATAAGAATAATAATAAGAAGAAAAATACTTATTATTATTATTATTATTATAAGCCAAAGTCATTATTATTATTATTATTATTATTATTATAAATACTACTACTACTATTACTACTACTACTTCTACTACTAATAATAATAATAACTTGTTGTTTATTATATTTATTATATATTTTTATATTATTTTTTATTTACCAGAACCAACCATAAAAATGGTTGGTTAAAATAAAATTGAATTAATGTCATCATATTGTCTAGCTTGTGCTGAAAAAAAAAAAAGAATCTAAGGCACTCTATATTGCACAAATACATCAAAACATAGTAAATGCATAGACTATAAATGGTCTTAACCTTTATTACGACCATTATTATTATACATATATTGTGAAAAGATCTTTTCCACAGTATGATAATCATTATTATCATATAGATATTTATCATTATATCACCCATGTTCATGTTATGTGATAGTGTAACTCACCAGTTACAGTACATGACTTCAACCACATGACATGACATGACCACACCGATGACAGGAATAATATTATATCAACATGCCAGTTGCAGTGATACTACAGATAGGACAGTGACACAAGTAAATGTCAGGGAGAAATCCACATCAACAGTTGCTATTTAATCTAACAATAGAAGCAATGACAGTTGATTCTGACAAATTATTCCATACAGCATGTTTGGCACTACTGGAATTTCAGAACTGGCTTCTGGCTGACTTTTTTCCCTTCTTTGTATTTTGGAAAGCAAGATTTGTGTTAACACATGCCGCTTATGGCGTCAAAATAATGTCTGTGTTCCGCTCCTATAAAACAGTTATGTGTTTCATGAGGGCCTCTGAATGCACATGCTGTGAATATTAACCAGTGCAATTGTTACCTGAGTGACAACACCATGAATGCATTATTCATCCGGTCCTGTGCTGAGACTGATCGTCACACTGACTCAGGGCAAGAGAGACCCTGTACCCTGTATCTCCGCACACAGCCGAAGCCCTAGCGCTCTCTCTTCAATGGTTAGCTAATAAACAGCTGAGAGGTGGAATAACAGCCGAGGAAGAGGGGAGAAAGCAGGGAAACAGATTGCTAAGCCTCAGGCTGAGATCTTATTGTGGCTTCTTGAATTCTGCACTGCAGGCCTTCACGCTTGTGTTTGGCAGCTTTCTCCTGCCTACATTACTTGTGTGGGCACAATAACATACACAGTGTCATCCTTGAACCATGATAATACCCCTAGGGATGGCAGCTGTTACCCCAGAAGAGTTCGGCTTATGGCAGATCATATGGACGAAGCCGGTCAACTGAGGTTGCCAGATCATTTCCCCTTTTGTGGATGCCTCCTATAGACATGCTTACCTCCACACTGTGCTCTTAATGGTGTTTGGCAGATGTACAGTCTGTGCATAAACCCATTACATTTTCTTGTTTGCGCTTGTTACCTTGGCTGATTGAGGTTGAGGTTATGAATAAAAGGCATGAAGCTAATTTGTGTGCATGCGTGTGTAGAGTCCAGTCTGTTACAGCATATTAGCAGAAGTTTAATGTCTGTGTCGAAAATGTTTTTAAAGTTGACAGAATAACAACACATAGTTACATACATTGTACAGTAATATTTCTTACTTTTTAAGGAACTTATCAGTCAATGAACTATAAAGGGTGTTCAAGTCAAACCGGGATTTCTGATGAAATGTCTTGTAAATGAATGTGTAAAAAAAGGCTCAACATTTACAGAAGACTTCAAGCACAGTACGGTGATGAGATTCTTAGCTGCAGTAAAAAATTTGAACGGTGCAAATGATTTAATGAAGGCCGTACGTCCCAGAATGACTGAGGTTGCTCGTAGCTTCCTGCAGTCATTCCTGTGAACGTTCACTGAGGTGAGCGATTCATATTTGAAAATCGACGGATAACTTGTCGCCAGCCTGCATCTGTCTGTGCACATTGCACATTACAGGAACTTGACTGGGTGTTATTGCCACAGCCACCGTACAGTCCTGACCTTGCTCCAAGCAATTTCCACATGTTATCGAAATTAAAGGACATGAAGCAGGCAGTCTGATTATAGCTTTGGTGTACTGAGAAAACGTTCTACCTTTGTAGAAATTATCTAAGCACTTGTAAATTTCTGAAAAAGTAAAGTCCTGGGTACTTGATTGACCCTTGTAATTTCCAGCATTATTTAAAAATAACACTCCTATTTTCCTTTCCTATAAAAAAGTGTTTTAGTAATTTTCTGAATTATATTGTAAATATGTGTGAATAGGTGATATAATAATTGGCCCAAAGGATACTTTGGCCCAATCCTATTAGTCTGATTTTTTTTTTTTTTTATGATATTAGTCTGCATTTGGAGTTCAATATTTTAATTAAATATTGACATCATATTCTCATTCAGAAACATTATAGAAACACCAATTTCTGGTTTCTCATTCCATGGTCTTGCATACTTTACCAAAATTTTAAGCTACATGTCTTGTTGATAGTTTTTTGCTTTTTAATTTTTTAAATTAGTTTAGATTGTTTATCTAAACTACAATTTAAGGTCATAAAGTCTGCACCTGATCCACAGACACTTGTCTTATGATTGTTATACTTCTTCTTTAAATATTTCAGCTGAATATATAAATATATACACAAAAAACAGAGAACAAGAAAGCAGATTGAGGTTAAACTGACCAGAACATCTGAGGGCACATGGAAATTGGTGGTGTTGGTGCAGTAAATGTCTTCCTGTGGTTAACAAAATTGAATGTCTGTGTTACCACAATTGGCAATTCACAATGCTTTTATTCAAGGACTGCAGATGAAAGAGTGACTGTGCTTTGCATCACCAATGACAATGTCTTTCAGATCTGCAAAAGCATCTAAAATCTACCCAAAATGAATAGCAAGACATGACCAGGAATAAAGAGAATACATGTCTTGAGGGGAAGTCAAGACCTACTGTATCTTGGTGTAGTTTAATATCCTAATAAGCACACATGATTGTCATTTTGCTGAGACTCCCAGCTTATTGTAACATCAAAGTTGTATAGCAGCACATGAGCTATATTACACTGCAGTTTTAAAACAGCTTTATAGGACGTGCATATGAAAAACACTGATTACCCATTGTAAATTAGATAATAAGCAAATGACCTTTAAAAGCAATCACATCTCCTGTTAGTCAATCTAACACTGCTAAGTAGCAATCTTCGCTTGAAGCTAATTTTCAATGTACTCCTGGTCTCAATTATACTGTAGCAACATTCCCCAGTTCCGGAGCTGATTTTTAAGCCTTGTACTGTAGATGTATTGGTTAGCATTCCATTTGATTTTATAATTCTGTAGTTTTACGGTTTCGTCCACTGGAGTTAGATACACTAATTTTTATTTCAAAGTCTACATGTGTAGTATGGAAAATGATTGGCACATGAAATGTCTGGCTCAATTTATGAATCCGCCCTTTTTTTTTTAGGGGTTGAATTTTAAACTCACATTTGTTACTATGAGGCTTAACAGCCATGTCATCAGCATATGTTCATTCTGAACCAGTGTTTGTGTTTCGCTTTGTTGTCACACTTCGTTGCTCCTAACCCAGCAAATCCGCAAACAAATAAAGCACCTTACGAGTTATTCCTACTAATTCCGTTATCAGAATTTGTCATACTAATCCATCTGTGTGCAGGCCAACTGACAGACTTGTACAGTATCTGTGCATGTCCATGTTTTTCCTGTTCATTCAGGAGCACAAGACATAATATTATCATAGTAATCATGTATTTCATTGTGAAATTGTCAACAATGCCCAACCTAATCTCCCTAGTGATGCAATAGAAAAGCATTCGCCCTTTCATCAGGAGATTGCAAGCTTGAATACCGATGATGCCCCAGGGGTCCACAGGGACCAAATTGTCCATGCTGTTTGGCTTGGATGGATGGAATGCATTTTCCCTCCTATCAATCACAATGACATTAACCATTATTGACCACTAACAAACTCCTTCATATTGCATCACAGAAGACAATAATGACAAATACACCCTTTGAACAGCAACATGAGAGCCATTTTGCTTTTCAGGATGACTAAAGTTGTTTTGAGGCTATTTCAGGACCATCATAATAAAAAAGCAACAACAAACAAACAAAGAAAACATTGCTCTGCAATTTGTATTTTGGATAATGAAATCTAATAGCAGTCCAGTCCCATGAAAGAGATGGTTATTATGATAGAGAAAAATTCAAATATCAGATATGACTAGAACACAACCTGGGGGTTAAGTGCACTACAAAAACAGTCCAATATCTGTGTGTCTAAAAATATCAAATATTCAGTTGCTGCCTCTTGCCCCGAACTTTAATTAACTGTTTTTTTTTAAACAGGTCTTTCTACTCAACCTCAGTCTAGCCCGTTTTCATTTACATAAGTAAGCACCTTCAAATCCAGCTGAAGACCTCAATACAGACACTGCAGCACAAATGTTAACAAGGAGAAACCTGATGCACAATTATTGCTCATTTTGCTGAAATGTATCCGTTGTAGGGAATTATATATTATATTTTTTAACATAGGTTAAACCATACTGACCAAATTGTGGTTGATATTAAAAGTAGGAGAAGGGTACTCAGTGACAGAGACACGTGACTTGACATGCAATACAGTTAAAAAAGAAAAAAAAAACTACACTGTAAAAAATCTGACCTAGAAAAAAAAAAATTATGGCAACAAAGTGACACCTAACATATTTAAGTAAATTTTATTACTATAATAATGAGTAGGAAACATAGAATAAATTATTTAAATGTAAGACAAAATATATATTTAATTGTAAATTAAA
>JAQQZS010000037.1:24811745-24821849 GCA_030068045.1 Platyallabes tihoni
GGTCCTTCTCTGGATGCCTCAGGATCCTCGCAGGGTCGGCCTTTGTCTACTGAAGCTGGCACAATCTCCAGATGCCTTGGGATGGGTAGAAAAATAAAAAACAGATGGAAAGAATTAGCGTAGTTGCCAATCAGGATAGATGTACTGGAGTATGAAGTTATGGGATGAATTACGTGTATGCCAGATTAAAGAGATGCGTCTTGAGTCTACTTTTAAACTGGGAAACTGCGTCTGATCCCCGAACATTGTCTGGAAGGCTATTCCAAAGCTTTGGAGCTAAATATGAAAACACCCTACCCCCTTTTGTAGATTTTGAGTCTGTTGGAGTTTTGTGATCTTAAGGAAAATGGTGGATTATACCGTATCAGAAGACTGGCTACTGGTATGTAGGAGCTAAACCATTTAAAGCCTTGTATGTACAGTAAGTAATACTTTTTTGTAATTAATTCTAAACTGAACAGGTAGCTAGTGCAGGAATGATAATATTGGGGTTATATGATCATATTTTCTGGATCTAGTGAGAACCCTGCTGGCTTCATTTTGGACTAATTGAAGCTTGTTTATTGAGAATGTAGGACAACCACCTAGTAATGCATTACAATAGTCCAGTCTGGAGGTCATGAATGCATGAACTAGCTTTTCTGCATCAGATACAGATGTTCCTAAGCTTGGCAATATTTAAGGTGGAAAAAGGCTGTTTTTGTAATATTGAAGATATGATTTTCAAAGGACAAGTTACTGTCTAATATTACGCCCAGGTCTTTCACTGTCGAGCTGGTGGTAACAGTACATTTTACTGCTAAACACATCTTGTGCTACAATGTGGTAAAAATAGAGCTGACATTTAACATTTTCTGAAGACTTAGACAATATTACATTACACAATATTATAAAGTTAATTATGCAAGTCTGAGTAAGGAGACTTGCTACAAAAAGCTTGCTTATAATAAGTGACAATTAAAAAGTTAGCATATAAAATTCAAAAGCTGCAGTACAGTAAAAAAATGTGTAAAGCATGGCTGTATTTTTCATTACAGCAGTGGCGGCTGATCAATAAGGAGCGCTGGGGCGCCGCCCCCTTAAAGTTAGGCATAGAAGAATGCTACTTTAGCATGTAATTATTTAACATAATAATCATTTATTTTAATAAAGAAATAGTCATTTAGTCACAATATTCCGCTGTATTTCTTAATATAATTTATTTACAATCAAAATATGCCGGACAAACGAGTGTCTATGTAGCCAAGTCAATTTTTGAAAAGCATGTAATTTGAGGCTGAGCTCTAATTGGATTTTTTCAAATCATCCTTGGGGCGCAGCACTGTGTGCCCCGACCTTTCCCACTTTTGTTCTTCGTGAATCAATATTGTTTTTAAATATTTGGGCTCATGTGATTGGGCCATTCTCAATGTGTCTTATTAACGGTCAGCAGATTGTTAGTTAATGTATTGAATGGTGAAAACAGCTAAATATGAGAGAAAATTCTGTAATTTCTTTGCTAAAATACCCCTTCACAAGGTGATTGGACAAAGAAAGAAAAAGGTTAAAGAGCTTGAATCAGATCGACTTGATCTTCTAATTTAAGCAGCAGTCAAGTGATCGCAGCCGAGCTTCACTCTGTGCTTTTCCAGCACTTCTTAAGGCTATTTACAGATGATTATTAAAGTTTAATATTAATTTTGTTTGCGACCCCCCCCCCCCCAAAAAAAAATTAGCATCAGCCGCCACTGCATTACAGAAAAGATTTTGTCAATAAAACGATAATTAACACTAGCTAATGTCTACTATACATTATCTACTGCTCATGTTAGCAACAAATATATACAGTTATTGTACATGTTGCTAATATTAGCCTTTATCAAGTGACAAAAACTCTCTACATGCACAGAATGTTTTATTAAATAAAGTTTTTTACTATTATAATTTTCCAACGTAAAAACATTTTGTGTTGCACTGTTGAAATTCAAAAGGAGTTCAATAGATTATGGCATTATACTAAAAGTTAATATTAGCTTATATCAGATGCAAAGCATACTGTTAGCACTTAATAAACATGGCACAAAAGCTAGCTGAAAAAGTGTTTGCTAACCGATGCCTGACATTTAAACACCTAACAAACAAAAACCAGGACATAAAGTACAGTATATATTGTATATTAAATTCAATATACATTATTCTGACTTAGAATTGTTTTATTGTTGTTGTTTTTAATAGATACACTGAAAAAGTAAATTAATTATTTATATTCACTTAAGATTAAAAAAGCTTTTATATTTTATAGGTGCAGTATGTGTTGATGTTTGACAAAGTTCATATCTAAAATAATTCCAGAAGACTTTGGGCATAAGGCAGGGTACACCTGGACAGTGTGCCAATCCAATGCAGGGGAAATAAATAAATAAATAAATAAATAAATAAATAATAATAATAGGAGAAGAAGAAGAAGAATCCTTTACAAAATAATTATCTCTTTATATATTTATCTATTTTGTATCTCGAAGTGGTGTACAATCAAGTAGAAAAATGCATAATATAATAAATACATTAATTAATGAATTAATTAATTATAAATAAAAATTTACTCCCTTTATATAACAGATGGAGTACTTTCAATTAAAACATGTAATTTAAATCAAAGGGTCAATCTATTGATCCTTTGAGACTTCAACTGTTAAAAAAGTTTTATAAAGGAAAAGTTCATCAATGTGCAAATGTCCCTCTCCTTCCATCATTTTATTCAGGATTTAAATATTATGGCTCCTTTTTAAAGAGATAAACTCACCTCTTTGAGATGATGAATGCTGTAATTTAGGTTAATTTACCAATAGCCGAGTCAAAGAACAAACATTTAGGAATAGATGTCTCTAACAATCTACATTATTCTGGTTTTCATGTTGTTGTTTTTTTAAGATTGTGGTTAGCACTAGCTAATATTCAATTAAATCTTATTTATATCACACTTTTAACAATGGTCATTGTCGCAAAGCAGCTTTACAGAATCAAAAGAAAATTAGGGAAAATCAGTATGAAATGTGTGACAAAATATGCATAAATCAGATGAACAAGCTGAGGGCGACGGTGACAAGGAAAATCTCCCTGAGATGGCAATAGAAGAAACCTTGAGAGGAACCAGACTCAACAGGGAACCCATCCTCCCTTGGGTGATATCAGATAGTAGACATTGATTTGTAGTCATACTGAGTGTGATGGCTTATTATTATTATTATTATTATTATTATTATTATTATTATTATAAGGGATAAGTATTCAGAGCAGCAAACAGAAGCTATTTATAGTGACAAGAATGATGTGTGAATGCAAGCTTTCTTTAATTTGACACAAAAAAATAAATAATCACTATCAGTTGTGGAGGTCCAGCTGTATAAAATTCTTGGCTTACAAAGGTGCGGGTAAGCTAACATGACTAAAATATAACAACATTATATTAGTTTATGATTAGCCCATTATATTATGAACAGTGGATTTGAGCTGCCTTGAGATCAGACACCTAGCACGTTCATCAGTAATTACTGTGGGGTGACATTGAGGCAGCCGGTAAGAAGATGCAGGCCAGATGGTAAAAAATATTAGGCTCGATATCTATGTTGGGAAAAGTGTTCTTCTTTTGCATTAATTGACCCCTAACACTTCAAAATAACTTTGCAATATCACTTTTTTTTCCTGCTTACTCCCACAGTTATTAAATTCCACCCACAGTTATTTCCATTGTCCCTTAAGGTTGAAAAACATCTAAACAAAATCCTTGCATTGTTGCAGAGTGAGTTCCTTTGTCAGCAGGGCTGTGTGAAACAACGCTTTCAGAGCTGTAGGCTGCGCATCACTGTCCAATTCTCAGCTAGATTAGAGTCAGATCAGCAGTGCATGCCAGCTCAAAGAGGCCAATCCAGACTCATTTTCACATGCTAAGCGAACGGGTGGAGAAGAAAATGATGGAAAAACCTGCCAGAAGCTGCTGTAAATAGGATTGGATTCCTCCATATATCATTTTGCTATAAAAAGGTTCCACGCCATGCTGCACACTCTTAGTGTCAGAATCAGCAATTTCAGCTCATCCACATGTGTGCATATTAAGACTTGGGTAGGTTATAAATAATGAAATATAATACAGAGATTTCTTATTTTGTACATTTATTGCACCAGCTTTTTTTGTAGTTAACATTGAGGGGCTGTTGGTTGAAGTGCTCTCTGATGCATTCTTTGCTGCACTAATAAAACAGCCGAAAAATAGTGATATCATGAAGCTGCTTTTGCTTTAACTAGCTAACTAGTTATCTATGTTTTTGAATTGATGGTTAACGGCCTCTAACATTGGATGACTGCAAAAGAGGGATGCGTTGGAGAGAAGACAGATGAGTTACACATGGATTTGTACATCTACAGTGATCACACCTCAAGTACAAACTACAGTATAGACTAATGATATTGTAGCGTTTTTCACCACTAGAAGGATCTTGGAGAGACGAGTTAGCTTGATTGCTTCCCAATGCAAATGGCTGGGAGTAATTTATTTACCACAGCACACAAACAGCATGGGAAACACATTCACTCGAGAACCAGATCCAATTCAGCCTTAGCATGAACCGGAGCACATTCAACAGGTCACACACACACACATACTATAACACACTCAAAATGACCAAAGCCATTAACCCGAACACCTTTCCCCAACAGGGTGAACACACCGCAAACCTCCCGCAAAGCATGACGGTCATCAGCCGCCACCCCGCCGACGCCATAATATTCTGACTATGAATCGAACTAACTTGTCTGTCGGATGCTCTGCAGCATTATATCTAACTAGAAATTGGAAACAATGTGCAGTTTTTGTGCATTAATCAATTACACATTGTTGTCACTGGTAGTGCTGTGGTTTATTATGTGGGGCCAGGGGTAGCTCAGTGGTTAAGGCATTGGACTACTGTTTGGAAGATCCCAGGTTCAAACCCCACAACCACCAAAGTTGCCACTGTTGGGCCCTTGAGCAAGGCCCTCAACTGCTCAGATGTATAATGAAATTAAAAAAAAAAAAAGTAAGTCGCTCTGGATAAGAGCGTCTGCTAAATGTAAATGTTTAGGCAGCATAAAACCGTGCTATTCTGCACGTCAGAGTATGTGTCTACACTACACACACTGTACATACACAGCCCAGCTAAAAAAAAGTCACTTGGATTTAACTAAACATAAAGGTACAAGCGTTTCACTGGATAATTGCTGCAGTGATTAATATGTTTTAGCTCGCAACAAGTTATTTAACCCTAACTGATGCATTGAGTAGCTTAAACAACAATGTCAGAAGACATACAAAAAAAGGTTATTTGTTTAAATGCAGGATAAGCACTTCCACCTGGACGATGCATAGAGAACTCAAGGGATTGGGACTAAACAGCTGTGTAGCTTTAAGAAAACTATGTATCAGTGAGGTTAATCAGAAAAAGTCTTCAATTTCCTAGGGAGCATAAAGAATGGACTGTGGAGCATTGGAAAAATGGTCTGATGGTCAGAATTGGATCACAACCATGAACTGGAAGAATTGGCAACCATCAAAATACACTGGTCTGTGTAGTACACAGTTTGTATAAGTCAAGTTTCTTTTATGACGTTTTATTAATTAGAAATCTTGGAATGTCAGTTTAGATATCTTTGTGACAAAGCAGCAGGTGTTAGCATTTGTTTGTTAATAATTATTTTTGTTCTGATATACACTTTAAACAGAATTATCAATGAAAATACATAGTAGCCTAAGATCAGCTGCTTCCGCCATCCACTATTATGACTGCCATCATGGTAGCTACGTGACTGCAAAAGGTCTATAAATGTTCACAACACCTTAGGCCTTTTGCGTATCCTATGGCATAGGCTCTGTGCATACTTGACCCAGAAGCATAAATCAGGCTTAAGTGGTATGAAAAATCAATAACTTAAAGAGTATTACTGGGTTTACAGGTTCAGCCTGCAGTTCGTGTAACATCTCAATTAAATTTTGTGATTCTTTTAGTCTTTTATACACTGATAACATTACAAAGCAAAACATTATGACCAGTATTGTGTGAGTTTCTGGGCAGACCTGGCCCTTTAGTGTCAGGCACCAGGATGTTGGCAGTGGATCCTCTGGATGCTGCAGATTGTGTGGTTGGGCCTCTGTGGATAGGACCTGTTTGTCCACCATGGGTGCTTGATTGGATTGAGATGTGTGGAGTTTGGAGGTCCACCGGCTGCCTTGGGCCTTATGAATAGCAGGCTCTAGTGCACTAGGTGTTCTGGTTTCGTTCTGTTGAGGCCAGTATTGACTTTTTTCAGCAAATTCTGTGGGATCGGACCATCTGGTCCGGCATTTGCTCCCCAAAAGCATAAATGAACCTTGGGTGCCCATGATCTTGCCACAAGTTTACTTATATATAATTTATAATTAATATGTACATGTTATTGTTACTGTATGTGGTGATAATTTTATGGCTGATCAGTAGAAACTGTAAAGGCCATTTAACGATGGGTTACATCAAATTAATATACAGTATACTTTATAAATAAAATTGAATAAAAAACACTCTCATCATGATGTGTGATGTGAACATTAACTGAAAACTCTTGACTCTTGAATATCTGATTAAAGAAAACATAGAAAAAAATAAAACCACTACAGCATTGAACTGTAAATGTGCACAGCAATTTTTGGCACACAGCACTGCTTGGCTTATATGTTCTCCATGCAGTCCATTTAACATCTGAACTCACTTTCATGATCCTTCCAATGTCTATTGCTTTCTCTTATAAACTGCACCGGTCATTTAACAGTTGGCCTCATCAACGCTCAGTGCTGTTGGACTCAGATGCATCAACCCTTAGCTTTCAAAGAGAGTAAGCGATGGAAATCGAGTAAAACGACAGAGAGGCATAGAGAGATAGGGATGGAGATAAAAGATGCAGGATTGGATGCTTTAGCACCACCAGACACCAGTAATGAGGATGAAGAGTCAATCTAGAGTTCCTGCGTCTTGTCAGAGGCAGACGGCTCTTCTGGTAATGGCTTGGTAGAAAGCAGCACAATGTCAGGGCTATGAATAAAGGTGCTAACATGACAGCAGGGTCCCATTTGTCAAAGCACAGGGATGTGCAGCCTCTTGATAGAGACAGCCACAGAAATACAGATGTGTGACTGAAGGCAAAGCTATTCGTATTAATCCCATGTCTCACGAATTTGTACTTAAGAAGAATGAAACTAATGATGCTCACAATAAATTAGGGTTTTATTACGGGGGGGGGGGTCTAGTTATTCTTCATAACTAGACAACATTTTCAGCACCTACATACAGTAGCCATTTTCACAAATTAAGTCCTAATACATGCAGACACAATAGAAGCAAACTTTTAGTATGAATTGTCTGCAATGAAGCACCTGATCCCTCATGCCTCCTCCATATGCCATTATACAGTAGCTACAGTATTACACAGTAGTAGCTGGCTGGGTGATACATGGTAAATGGATCCCACTGCTTTTACCTGGCTTCAGTAAAGCAACAGGTGCATTTTCAATGCTGTGGCCGGAGCGTGACATGGCATTTAAATAGGCTGTGGTCAATTCAGCCAATATGAGCCTTATACCTCATACAATCTTCAAAAGAAATGGTTATAATGATGGAGGTAGTACATTGACAGGCTTAGAGATACTGTGCATCTGTAAGCTTAAATAGATACCTTTATTATATTCTAATGCTTTTATGTGAATAGATTGTGTCAGCAAGAGAAAAGTAAATCCTGTATATAATGTTGTTTGAGGTGGACTGCAGAAACATGAACATACTGTTAGCCATCCTAAAAAGTTATTGGATTTCAGACTCAAAGATTTTTTTTGTTGTTGTGGATTTTAATACTCTCACTCACTCATCATATATACTGCTACTGTATAAAGGGAGCGGGAGGCCTGGAGACTATCCCAGGAGACTTGGGATAGGCAGGGTATACCCTGGACAGGGTGCTAATCCATCGCAGGGCGCACACACACACCATAGTCAATTTTGGAACACCAATTAGCCTAAAACGCATGTACTGTGGGAGGAAACCAGAGTACCCAGAGGAAACCCTCCAGGCACAGGGAGAACATGCAAACTGCATGCACACAGAGGCGGGAATCAAACCTGGACCCTGGGGGTGCAAGGCCACCATATTGCCTTGGATTTTGATCATTTTTTTAACTACTTATCTTTAATGCAAATATCAATAACCTTAATAAATCAAATAGGACAATAAATTATGCCAAAGTTCAGAAATAGGAACTCCAAAAAAATAACCACAATCATATATTACACGTTGAAATCAATATTTGAAGCTATTATTATCTTCAGAAAAAATATTAACCAGGGATAAGGTTTCTGAAAGACATTAGCTATGTACAGTTGCAACCAGGAGTTCACATATACACCATTGCCAATTGCTGTACATTTAAACTTTTTTTTTTTTTTTTTTTTTTTACAATTTCTGATATTCAATTCTAGTGTACATCCCTTATCTTATGTCAGTTATTTGAAAAATATAAAATGTCAGAATAATAGTAGAAAGAAATATATATTTCATCTTTTTTTTTTATCATATGTTTATATGCACTTAGGTATTATTTTAAAGATTGCCTTTAAAGTGTGTAACTTGGGTCAAATGTCTCAGGTAGCCTTCCAGAAGCTTTTTAAAATAAGCCTCTATATGTTTTTCTGCTTGAAAATGCTTTTTCAGTTCTGCTCACAAATTTTGTATTGTATTGAGGTCAGGGCATCTCCAATTCCTTGACTTTATTGTCCTTAAGCCATTTTGCCACAACTTTGGAAGCGTGCTTGGGGTCATTGTCCATTTGGAAGACCCATTTGCAACCAAGCTTTACTGCAACTTTGTGGCTGATGTCTTGAGATATTGCTTCAATATAGCCACATAATCTTCCTTCCTCATGATGCCATCTATTTCAGAAAGTGCACAAGTCACTCGTGCAGCAAAGTACCCCCATAAAATAATGCTGAGACCCCAGAAACAATTGGGATGGTGTTTTTGGATTGCAAGCATTCCTCTTTTCTCACTGTACATTGAGGCCAAACAGTTACATGTTTGTTTCATACAACCAGAGGGCATTTCTCCAAAAAGCAATTACTTTAACCTAAGTGTATACAAACTTCCGGTTTTAAGCATATCCCAAATATTCAATCGGGGTTAAGTTTTAAGCCCATGTATAACTATGATGTCTTGTGCTCCCTGAACTACTTTTTCACAAATTGAACGCTATAAATCCTGGAACTGTCATCTTGTAATATGCCCATGCCATCAGGGAAGAAAAAAAGCCATTGATTGAAAAACCTGGTAATTCAGGTTGTCAGCAGACCTCATTTTTGTTCACATAATGTTGCTGAACCTACACCTGACCTGCAGAAACAACCACAGATCATAATACTGCCTGCACTGGGTTGTACGGTAGGCACTATGCCTTGCATCACTCTGGAACAGGGTAAATCTGAAATGATTAGACCATATGACATTTTTCCAATTCTCCACAGTCCATTCTTTATGCTCCCTAGATTATCCTCACTGATAAGTGGTTTTCTTAAGTCTAAACGGTTGTATGGCAGCATGGTACCTTGCACCTACAGGTCCTGGGTTTGATTTCCACGTTGGGTCGGTGTGCATGGAGTTTGTTTGGTCTCCCCATGCTTGGTGGTTTTCTTTGCTTGATGTAGGACAACATTTGCCATTACCACGGGTAATGTCATCCGACATTGTTGTTTAAGAAATGAGAAGCTACTTATTGCATTAGGGTTAAATAACTTGTTGCAGCCAAACCATATTAATCACCGCAGTGATTATCCAGTGAAAGACTCTTAACTATATACTTAGTTAAATACAGGTGGTGATAGGTATTATTATCTTTGAGCTTGGCTTGACAGTTTATATCAAATATCAGTTCATTATTAGACTTAGATTATGTAAAGTGTTTGCCACAGAAGTCCTAGTGAATCAACTGTTAATATACAAACAGTCAGAGGTGGAAAGAGTAATAAAATTTTGTACTCAAGTTAAAGTACTGTTACTTTAGTGAACTTTTACTGAAGTACA
>JAQQZS010000037.1:24903386-24917465 GCA_030068045.1 Platyallabes tihoni
AGTTGTTGAACTATGTTGGTAACGACGGAACTTGCGACCATAGTTGGCTAACGATGCTTTTGGGAAACGCACCCCAGGTTGTTTCACTCATGAATGAAGCTAAAGGAGACCGATTGAAATTGTAGTGTGCAACTACCAAGAAGAGATGGAAGTCTCTCTCTCTCTCTTTCTCTATCTATCTTTCTCTCTATCTCTGTCCTTCTTATGAGTTACGAATTTGCCTCTGCTAGAAAACAACACCAGGACATGGGTGGATTAATTACCGTGCTTTTATTAAACCTGCTTACAGTATGTAGGCGGTCTATATACCAAGATTTATTTACAGACCATCTCTATTTTTAACCTCTCATCCTTTCTTCCTCCTACAACTCTGGGTAATCTGAAACACATTTAGCTCTGGAGCCTGTCAGGTATAAAGAACAATAATTTGCTGCAGAAGTTTTTGTTATTTCTATTTAGCTGAGTTTGTCACCTTTATACACACTGGTGGTGATTAAAAAGTCGGTTTGTAATGATACTGAGTAGCATTTCTTATTGTTTGTATTGTTAATATATATCGAACACTTCATTCAACAGATATCAGAAAAGCTTTGTTTTTGACTCAGTGCAAAAAGTTGCTACGGGGAGATTGAAGTTAAAACATGGCAACCCTGTATACAAGTGACAAGTTTGGACAAAGAGCTAATATTTAATTATTTTTGTTAAATATTTTGTGTCAAATTATATTTAAAAACATAATGTCGAGACATCATGATCACATACAGTATTAAATTTCATTAGGTGTGTAACAATGTACAAAGAAACCTTTAATGTCAACTAAAACCAGGCTTTTTCTTCTACAGTGGATAATAAAATTATTGATTTGGCAGTTTTCACAAAAAATGTCATTAAATGTCAACGGAACAACACACACAAACATGCCTAAATCTGTCGATCAACATTCGATTAGCATCCAGTTGGTCTGTGCTGTCTGTTCTTCTACCACATAATGCACAGTTTGTGCCAAATTTTTGTATTACAATTTGTTAGAAATAAAAGTCATAGGATGGCACAAGAAGAATGGAAGAAACTATTAAAAGAAAGTTGTGCCAAGCTTGTAGCATCACTCACAAGCAGACTTGAGGCTGTCATTGCTGAGATACCTGTAAAATGGTATATTGCATCTTTTTTATATAAATAAACACACCATCCAAACAGCTGTTTTTACTTTGTCATTGCAGAGTATTGTGTGTAGAACGATGACAGAAAAAAAGCATTCGAATCCATTATAAGATGAGCTTTCCGTCAGCACAGTAACCGACGCGTTAAACAAATGTGTTTTGTGTCTCAAATCGCATTCATATGTACTCATGAGTACAAACATGCCTGTTACAGCTCATGTATGAATTTTAACACCTTCTCATTTAGCCTGTTTTTGCATACGCAGATCTCATCCTTGCTCTGCGCTGCTTTAATGGGTTTCTGTCTCTATGACAAGTCTACCACTCACCTACCATCTTTTTTCCCTCTTTTATATTCTGCCTGTCTCTTTTGTCAGCTTCTTTATGTATCTGTCATTCTCTATGCTGTTCCTCTTTACTGTTTCACTCACGTGTCCACATTCTCATCGTGGAAAAACACAAACAGTATGCAGCAACCATCAGTGGAGCGTAATTATAAATGTAAAAAAATCAATGCCTTCCAGACATTTTTTTTTTCTCTAATAACTGTTTCATATTTCTGTATGTATCAAAACAGTGCTTAATGCACTGTTGACAGGAGGTGAAGCATCCACGGGCGATGTGAAAGCGTAAATGAGAAGGCAAGTTTGAGCTTGAAGTGTTCGATTCTCCTAAAATAGCACAGTGCCGGTGGATTCACTGCAAATAAATGGCCACGACCGTGAAGAACAATTGTTGTTTCTGGCTCGTTCTAACAATAACATACTGTGATGCACAACATGATTCCGTTTCCATACAGAATTGTAGTTTTTTCTTTTCAACTGCAATACATTGGAAATGTAGTTAATGGATGTATAACGATTTTGAACATGTTTTAATGACAGTGCGACCAGGGAATATTTAAAAGGAATAAAATATGTTACATTGCAATAACCAAACAAAACCTATTGTTTTTATATCTATATTTATCCATTTTTTTATGGTGGAGAGTAGTAATAACCGCTTAAGGGCAGGGGAATTTTTTTTTATTGGTTTCCATTTTAAGACACCTGAAATAGTTTTATTATTATAAGCTCATAATGAGGAAAATTCTCATGTGAATCCTCAGTGCTTTATATGAGGTTTATGAGGTCAGGGGTAACACATTAGCTGTTTCCAGGTGTACAGATCTACAATATACATGTTAAGATTATCCATTTACAGTAAGTGTTTGGAAAGTGTAAATCTTTAGGGTATATGTGTTAGAAGGTTACAGAACCTGCTTTTCTGTTGATTGTTCATCATGTTTGTACAAGAGGACAAAACACTCAGCAATCTGCCTGACTGTTAGAAATTTACTTCAAGACAGCGAATACATTATTCTTTAAAGGAGTAATTATGAGTAAAGTACTTATGAATTTCCGACCTTTATAACAATTTAGTCATCATTTCTCTCATCCTTCTCTCTCAGCCCCAGAGGACACATATCTTGATGTCCTACGCTTTAAACCTCAATCTGTGTGAGAATAAAACTCTCTGTTGCTGCAGCAGTGTGACTGTTTTTTTTTGTTGTTGTTTTTTTTCCCCAGCAACGCCATGTACTCATTCCGTCCATCCTTCCTCGGTTTGTAGACAGAATAGAAAAGCCGTACGCCGGAAACACAGTCACCGTGAGCGTTAGTCTGTTTCTGACGACTGTCTTCAAAGTTCACTACTTTGCTGCCTCTTTGACATCAGCACAATCCTCAACTCGCGCTGTCAGACATATCATTCATGTATATATGTGGATCTCCCTGAAGACCGTCCCGACTTCAGAAGTGCCACTCTGCCTCATCAGATCTTTCTCATCTCTCCAACAGAGCAGAAAGCAGGCACAGCTTTAAGAAAGGCACAGGAAAACAAGAAAAGTGCTGTACAGTAAACTAGGCCAGTCTGACGCTACCAACCTTCCCCTGAGACTGCCCTGGTTGTTGCGGTACTCTACATTCCAATAGGGATTATAGTATATTTTTATATATATATATGAGAGCATATATTTTTGTTCTTGAATGACAGAAGTGCCTTATGATTTGCCACAAAGTGATCCTTGAACGGTTAAGGTAAAGGAGAATATGTTACAGAATTACAGTGAAATACTAGGATGTGAGCCAGACACCCTATTTATATTACTGAGACAGCCATGAGATTTCTGTTGAATACGGCTAAAGCAAAATACTATATATAAAATGAACTACAATGAAAAAAAATGTAGGTTTTTCAGTTGTTTTTGAGAAAAACTTTCAGGTGCTTCTGGCTGGTGGAGTCGATGCAAGCACGAAACAACCGCAATGCCCTGAGCGCCACTCTTACCATTCATTAGTCTGATTCCTTTCATGATGTGAAGCACTCATGTCGTGGAGCACACAATGGATGGAGAAAGTGAGCAAGGAGCAAGGAGGATACATTAAAGAGCGCCTCTTTTTCCCTTTTTCCTCAGTCTGATATCTGTTTGAGTCCTGTCGTGCCACTTTATCTGTTTGTGAGGTCTGTCTGTCTCACAAGTCCTCAGAGATCTGGGCTTACACACTGTCTGGATGTCTCTAATAGGCTGTGTGCACAAGCTGTCCACTTCATCCATTAGGTAGAAAATAGTTTAGAGAAGGAGACCTCAGTAGCATAGACCGGAACATTTTTTTTTTTTGTCTGGGGAACAGTTTTTTTGGCTCAACAAACCCTGATTTATACTCAGTGAGGACTTTATGAGGAACACCTGTGCACCTGGACATTCATGTGATTATAAAAATCAGCCAATCCCGTGCCAGCAGTGCATAAAATCATGCAGTTATACAGAAAGAGCTTCAGTCATTGTTCATATCATACATCAGAGTAGAGGGGACATGTGACATGCTTGTTGAAGTATTTCACAAAATGATCTTTTTGGATTTTCAGCACCAATGGCGTAGAAGAGAATGCTTCGAGTCCTTCATGTTACACGGAAGCTGTTAAAGAATCTCGCTGTGACCCTGACACTATTTTAGTTTTCAATCCCAAGACCTAATCAGTTCATCTGCTCTTTGCAATGATAAAAATATCGTAAATCTTTCTAACATTCAACCACTTGAGATAATATGCTAACAAGAATCTCAGTAAACCGGGAAAATACAACGCCTCCACCACCTAGTGGCTCAGGGATAAAAAACATTCAATCCCCTGTTGTTGAGAAGTATGAGGAGAATGGTCAGACTCGATCAAGCTGACAGGAAAAAAAACAGGAATTCAAATTGCCATTTTTTAGAACAGTTTAGAGCAGAAAAGCATCTTAGACCACATAGTGTGCTGAATCTTATGAAGGATGGACAGGGGACGACATTTACCTGTGAATACGTCTAATTTGTGTGGGATTCATTATTAGAAACCGACTCTCGGTCCAGACAGATTTCAAGAACACGCTATATTCATACTGGAGCTATGTACCTTCAGTATTAGCACCTGAGCTGTGATTTTAATGCAGATCCTGTACGATGCACGGTCACCAGGGCCTCATGATGGTGCATTTGATAATCCACAAACCAAAAGCTCAAAAATCATTAGGCACTTAAAAATTTATTGTTGTAAAGTTTAACAAATACTGCAGATCTTGCAGAACTACATGCTGCAATTGCAACCGCTTTTCACTGGAGTTAGGAAAACCTTAAAATAAAAACTACACAGAATGTGATTAATCTATATTTTTTATAATTATTTGATGACCCTAGCAAATATATTCATGTCCAAAGGCTTTCTGAGTAGTACATTGAAAAACAGTAAGCAAGTCATTTATTCAATCCGTGCACACAGCGATTAATATTCACTCTATGCCTCGTCTTTCTGCCTGTACAGATGCGCTCTACACGTAAGGTGTCCGTTTGGCCCGTAGCGCTTGCCGGTGGTTTGCGCTACGAGTCCCCCAAGGTCAACGCCGCAGGCAAAGTGTACGGATGGAAAGCAGTCTTTGATCCTCACCGGCCTTTTGCTATTGACATGGCGGGATTTGCCGTCAACTTGCGGCTCATCCTGTTCAAATCACAAGCGTATTTCAAACTGAGGGGGGTCAAGGCAGGCTACCAGGAGAGCAGCCTGCTCCGAGAGCTTGTTACTCTCAACGACCTGGAACCGAAAGCTGCTAATTGCACTAAGGTAAGCAACAAAAAAAAAAGGCACTTTATACAGCGTAACAGTTTTAATATTCCCTATATTGGAATTTGAACTATGTAGTAAATTAAGTGAAATCTATAAGAATCGTACAGCAGCAGGTTTGCCTAATGAGGAGCCCAGGTGGCCAGGACAAGTAGAGCTATTATCTGTGGACAAGCTTGTTTAACCATCCAGAAAAAAAAGGAATAAACCTACTTCTTATTTATTCCACCAAACATATCATATCAGACAAGTCATATATAGGGTGGGTGAAAAGTAACTAGGCATTAAAAATTGGTAATAAAGACCATATTTCTAATATAAAAATGAGAAATATAAAAAAGAATTGTACATGTACTTTATTACATAAGAAAATCTAAGCAAATCTTTAAATTTGAGCGTAAGCATCAGCCACTTCTCATCAGCTTTGCATGAAAATGTTTTATTGTCTTCGGACATAGTGTTGCATTCCTCCCTTCACTGTACGCCACCATCTCTGCACAAGAACAGTGAAATTCCCCACTTGATAGGGAGAGCTGCGATCACAATCACACCATGTGCCAAATAAAAATAAAAAATAACTTTCTTTGAAGAGCAGTGTTTTTCTTAATCTTCATTAATGCTCTTAACCAGCTAATTACCTCTACATGTGTTATAAAGTGCTAACGTTTTTTAGCCTAATCAGTTTCCAGGCAAATAAAACAAGGCATTAGACAGTACACCTGAGCGTTTTATTCATCCAGTAGGTAAGATAACAAAAATAATAATTTGTCATGTTTACTTGTGCACCTATTACTAGAACTTTAAATTTATATTTTATAAATTAAATATTTAACTACACTGCCTGACCAAAAGAGTTTTAATTCTGTTTGCATTTACATTTACATTTAGGCATTTGGCAGACGCCCTTATCCAGAGCGACTTACAGGTTTATCTCATAAAATAAGCAAAATACATGAAAGAATTTGATTAGATATGTTGTGAAAGTAAGACAGGGCTCCAGCAAAAAATGCTAAATCTTAAGAAGGCTTTGGCTCGTAAACCCAAAATATTTAAAATCCATTTAGGAGTCAAAATTTAAGATTGCTTACAGGGTAACCTGTTGCTGCTATTGCAGGGCTGTGTTCAATAACGAGAGTGCTTGTGGAAAGTTCACGAATGGTTGACAGTTGAACGGTCTAATGAACTGTCATTCCTATGTTCCTGAGCGCTATCGTTAGTGAACATCCTGCTCTACTCTTGCGTGCAGTCCTGTAATCTCATGTCGGGCAGGCAGACAGAGGAGAGGAGACGGCCTATAACCGGATTAAAGATTGCTGCACGTGTTGCATGCGGGTGACTGACCTAACACTAGACATTTCAGTCACCATCTGGAGCCTTGTAAGAGCATTTCCATGCACACACAAAAAATGAGAACTCACCACAAGAAAACCACTTCAATGCTTCATTTTGTTAGAGAGCATAAGCATTGAACTTTGAAGCAATGGAAAAAGGTCATGTGGTCTGATGACTACAGATCGACACATTGCCTCTAATTCAATTTGAGTTTTAAAAAAAAGGGTAAGATAACTGTTGGAAGTTAGTATAAATTTATATCCATTCATCCATCCATCAAGAAACCTCTGTAGTCCAACTTGGGACTGTGGAGGGCAATGGTGATTTCCATTGTATTTATTCCAGTTTTACAACCATGGTAGCACCTCAGGTAAACATTCACAAACTACGGGAAGTTTGGAAATGGAAAATTAGTCTAATCTGCATGTCGTTGGACTTGGAGGGTTGGGGGGGGGGTTTAACCAGAGAAAACCCACCAAGCAGTGGGAGAACGTGGAAACTCCCTGGAGGTGCAAGCCGATAGTGCTGCTAACCACTAAGCCCCACCACTAAATCATATTTATTTATACTGCTAATTAAAAAATATATATATATATATATATTATTTATTTATTTATTTATTTGATTATTATTATTTTTATTTATTTATTTATTTATTTATTATTAAAATACTGTCATGTCAGATTTTAGACCTTGACTTCCTCAGGTCCTCAGGTATGTTTTCTCACATTTGTTTGTGCAAAGTAAACCTCGAATGAACTCAACCTTGGTCTCATGAAAAATTCATACCAAGTTGAAAAACAAAACACATGGAGTGAAAATGTATGAAACCTAGCGCACTGTTTTCCTTCCATAAAACATTTTGCAGTGCCTGGAGTGAAATTTCAGACCACCTCATATAAAAATGAATCAGCAATGAGTCTTTGTTTTACTCTTGCTACATTTTTCACCAATCTTTACAGTTTAGTTAAAAGTATAATATGTTATGTATGTTTAAGCAGGTAAATGAAATGTATCAATTACCATATTGTAATTGTAGTTAATCTGTTACCAAATTGAAAAAGACACAAATAATGAAATCCATGAAAATCATGAAAATGAAAATCACCTGCCTTTTAACCTGATTTAACCTCAAGTGAGCTGGAACTGTCAACTTTTGGGCGCTAAGGGCATGAGAGAGCGGGAACATAGAAAAGAAAGACATGTTTATCATGTCCTTTATGAAAAATCAATGTGAAGGACCGTCTACATCTAAGCATGCATTATTAGTGACTTCTCCGGCTCAAACTCTGCAGACGCTACACTGTTTAATTCTCAGCGCAATAACAAGTGTTTCAGAGGAAGCGTGGTGATGCATATTTACAAAAGTGATCAGGAAGCATGATGCTGCATATTTATAATAGTAATTGTGCAGCATGACGGTGCATGTATTGCTTATTATTTTTGAATAGTTAATGGACACAGTGAAGAATTGAAGTCCAGATTTTTAACGCATACTGTATGTTTGAGAAGACTGTTTTTATTGCAGTGTTCAGCTGGAAAAGGATTGCAGCTGGTACACCTCTGCTGAGAGCTCTATGTGTGTCTGAGTTAGAGAAAAGAATCATACAATTTACAGCTGTAAAATCATGAAAGTTTTAACCCTACAGATGCACAACAACCAGTTTTTAATTATGCATTCTATTTTGTGCTACGTATACGCAGATTCTCGTGTGGCACACAAGGACGGAAAAACCTGTCCTGGTAAACGAAGGCAAAAAAGGCTTCACAGATCCAAATGTGGAAATCTGACAACCTCTTCAACACTGGTAAGTAAACAAACTAACACACACACACACACACACACACACACATTGTGTGTCAAACCCAAAATAATCCTTCCCAGTTCTTCCATGCAGAGATTAAAGTATTAAATGTCATGGAATGTGTTCACTCTTTTGGGAAAATGCATTCGAAATTCAAGTCAAAACTAGGAGATGAAATCATATTTGGGAATCTAGTATGGAACTAGAGTAGAACACATGACAGGAAGGTGTTAGTGCATCATAAATCATAAGACCCAATCAGGTTGCAACATGATTGGGTCATACTGTATGCACAGGATGGTGCATGGTTGTGTATGTGAGCGTGGAGGATTGGACAAGGTCCTAATTTTTGCATTCATGCAATAATTTTTCCATTTTTTTAATGACATTCGTAAAGCCGCCATGTAAAAGAATTAGTTATTAAGTACAGATTTTTTTTTCTACAAACCTGGACGTTTGTATTACATACAGTAGTTATATAATCACACTCCATTCACAACATGGCATCCAAGGAGAAGAGAAGCACTGGAATACACTGGCTCTTATTTGAGCGTCAGGCAGACCAAGGTTGCAGGAAATATTTAAAATTCTAAAGCATTTGTTTTTTTTTCCATTGTGCAATTCAGGAAATATCTGGGGGAAGATCACTGATAAATGCACTACGCTACTAAATACAGCAAGTAGCAACAGTCTGACATCTTATTTCTGATATACTGTATGGAAAGTTCTACAATTTGAAATAAAAAACACACACTTGTATATTCAGAGCAGGCAGTAATGATCAGACAAACAGTGTTTTTGAAGAAAAAACAGTATGTAATTCAACTGTAATTGTCTCCGAGCACAGAGAAAACACTTTGCATGGCCAATCTGGATAGAAGTTAAATCACACCTATAAAAGAGGAAATTACCCCAACACTCCATGTACGTTTAATCCTGTTTATCTAGGGCTGTAGAGACATTATGCTTATGTTGTCTGTACAGAAGCACACTCAACATCGCCAACATTGAGCTCAGACATTACAGTTTCATGATCCCATTTTAGTATCTTGTGGCTCCATTAAGAAACTGTCAGTGCACGATATGAAAGAATAAAATCCAAATTAATACGATGCCTCTGGCAACCTCAAAGGTCTGAATTTCATTGCAGATCATTTGCTAAACCCTGAAAATCAATTTAAGCCCTACAACCCTAAATACGTGCACAATTATTTCGGTGGAACTTTTTTGGACTCGCTGACTCAAATAAGGTTCAGAAAATACAATAATATGTCCAGAATGTGGGTTTCATCTACTTACGGCTGTCGTGATGTGTTTCAGGCACTTGGATAATTTGATGCCCCGCAGGAACGAAGAGGCAGCATCTCGGAAACCTAACCCTCAGACGTGATTTCCTTTTCCTGCAAACTACAGAGAAAATTAACTGACTACCACAATTGTATCTTTCAAAGCACAGATTGGTTCAACAAGGCAATATCTCTTGGTATTTTGTATGTTAAGCTGTTTATGATTGTAAAAAGAAAAAAAGAAGAAAAAAAATTAAGAAAGGAAGCGAAACAGCGGAACACTGATGCATCTGGTCTCAACACACACGAAAAACAGAAGTGATGCGAGGTCCCTGACTCTTCCTAGCACAGAAGTCTATTAACAAAAAACAAAAAACCACTGGATAGGTGCGTACCCGCTGAGTGAGGGAGGACGAATCATCTCGGTCTAGTTGATCTTTAAGTACATAAACTCAGACGGAACTCTTTTCAGAGATTAACACCTACATATTGTTCAAAGGGAATGTGTTCCTATTGTTTTGTTTTTGTTTATTTCAACTTAACACGTTGTCTTCTTTTCATTTAATGTCCATTGTGTTCACTTTCTTGCTAGTTCAGACCTACTGACTTCTTGTTCTCTGCTTAACTAAAATACAGGTTCTAAAAGTGTTACAGAGAATCACTGCGATATTTACTCACATCCCCAGCCTAGTAGCCGTGTTGGAGTCCACAGTGAGTGATCATATAGCAGTCTTCTTATGACGAGAAATAAATATGAGTGGCGCTACATTTTATTTAATTTTTTTTTGGGTGGGTGGGAAGGTGGACGTTGTAGTATTGTAAATATTAAACCTTACACACGAACAATCATAGGCTTCAAAATGGAGTGATCTAGCAGTACACCGAAGAAAGCAATGTAACAACTGGGTGGGTTATAACCGAGTATATAGTGAGATTAAGACATCAAAACGCCACAAAGGGGAAGCCTTTGCAAAGGCAGGAAAAGAGGCCGTGTTTAAATGGGGTAGAGTGTCGACCATAATCGCTTCAAGTAAGCTGGATTTCGTGTCACGACATAAGCCATGGACTCCTCTCAGGCGAAGACGCAAAGCTAATATTAGCCCAGTGGCAGCTTGGGGGGGTCTGCAATAAAACCTTCGCAGTACTAATGTGTTAGCGAAATTCTCATAAAGCACTATCCCTAGTATAGTTTATCATTTTTAAACAGTTGGTTTTCTACTATTAAAATGAGAAATGATGTCAGTTTTGTTCAGATGGTAATCTACAGCCACCATAAATGCCATATAACAAAACAAACGGAAGTATTTTAGTGTACGTAAGGTATCGGCGACGCCTTCGGAAATAGAACAGCTCGTAATGTTACCTGCATGCCACAGAAGCTTCTCCTTTTTTACGGGTAGAAAAAAAGTTCCTGTGCACAATTACTCTCTGCTGTCGACAGTGCTCGGCTAAATCTAGCTAATCAAGCACAAGATCCCGACCTTGTAAAAATCTTTAGGAGGAATCGCTGTTGTCTTGTATACTAAAGCAGTGTCAACACTGTTTAACGAGATCGTTTATCTGCCATCGTTCATCGCTGTTCATATCCTTAGTGATCAGTTACCCGGTAACGCATCATATCTTTATATTAGACGGTAATGAATAGCTTATCAGTTTGTAATTTGTGAATACAGCACTTATTTTGGGAACATTAACACAAAGTTGACTAGCCGTTTTTTTTTCTTGTCTTTTTTTTACCCAGATCTTCTTGACACGCCATTAACCTGACTTCACGCTCTGATTCTAATTAGCGTCTATTAGTGTTTGTATGTGCTTATCTTTCATAGTCAGAATTAGCAGTTTCTCATTAATTACAGGTGTCTTTTAAGGGAATGTGACCATTAAAATATTCATATGAAACTTATATAAATATCCTGCTTATCTCCTTTAATAACCAACTGTCTTGGCCATTCGCTTTTACTCATCTAGAATGCCAAAATGATAGCAAAAAGAAATATCTTGCATATATTCTCATTAAGAGATTCAAAGGATAAACCATAATCATTAACCATCACATTTAACTCTTTTTCCTGATATAAATAAAAAAATATATAATAATAATAATAATAATGAAATAAAATCTGCTAATAGATCAAGACAAACCTATATTCAAGACATTTTTACTGGCTAAGACTTGGTCACAGTTTGCACCTATGGCAATAAAAAAAATCCAAACAAGTGTAAGATTATTAAACTTGCCAAAAGTTATTTTATTTTTTTTACTGACATTAAGCTTGAAATACTGTAGTGTTATATCCATCTTTATTTATAGAAAAAAACAAACTTGTGTGCCAATAGGATAGTAAAATTTTACATCTGAAATTAGTAAGAATTTCTAGTAAAATCATACAACTACTGATAAGAATTGGTACCCCATGAGATAATATCTCTTTACCCGCCTTGTGTTAAGAGCACAGTGTTAAATGCTAAACATTTCTATAAATAGTAGTTATTATGAACAGCAAGATGGTAGCACTCACAGTAAGAAGGATAGAATAAAAGAGCTGTAAATTATATCAATATAAGTTGCTAATGTTGCAAAATAACTACTGTATTCACTATTTATATGTAAGGTATAAATTCAGCAACACAATGCGAAGTTACTGTTCTACCAACTCGAAGTTGATTAATCTACAATTACTTCCTGAAATGGTTCATTTGTCGAATATGTTGTACATGTTATATACAAAAATATTTGTTACAAAACCAAATTCACGATTTAAATTTAAATTAATGTTGTCGAACCTCCACTGTAACTTTGGTTAGAGGAGTTAATAGTTTAAAAAAAAAAAAAGTCATTCCAGTATTTGTTTTTTCCGTTTTTTCTCTCTTTTTTTTTTTAAAGTTAATAAAACATTTTAAAAAAAAGCAGCTTGTTTCCGAAAACCTTTGTAGCCGGCACTGCAATCAGAGCCGCTGTTATACAAAAAATTAAATTTATCAGAAATCCGAATCAAAAACTCCCCAACGCATAAAGATTGAGGCATGTTTATTTTTACTAGCTATGAACGTCTAACGACGCACACGAGCACTTTCATTAAATTTGTCCTCATCAATACGGAGAACATCCTTTGTCATTATTTATGAGACACGTCTCTGCTTACAGGATCGTTATATAATTTTTACCAAACCCCTCAATCCTTCTGCATTTCAAAAGACTCTTGAGCTCACAGTGACAGCGTTTGACTAAAGAACGCCAGAAGTGAAGTAAACTCGAACAAAAGCCCCAGCAGCCCGTGCAGGTGTCTGAAGCGACACTTGGCCTCATCTCATCTTAGCTCCTTCACATCCTTCATAACTGTCCTGCTGCATGATTATACGCTTCTCTTCATCAAGTTGGAAAGAAGTTTAGAAGCCTGTGACATTTCCGCTGTTTTTTTTTCCAAGACACTTGACGCACTGTTAATTTGACTCTATGCGCTAATGATAATTATCTACGCTTCCTTTGTTTTCTCTGAAGCTTTCGCAGTTTAACAATTCTTTGCTGAAATGATTTCCAGCAGGTCCCAGTGTTATTTGTTTGATCTCTGCATGGTCTGCTTATTATCACCTGCCTACTTAGAGTTCATCAGCACGTAAATATTTGGTGCAACTTTTCATCCCAGATTTAGCCTTGATTTTGAGTTGTAATTGATTGAAAAAGTGTGGAATTGTGCTATGAATCTTATCTGTAATTGTTACTTCGAAAACAAAAGAAGTGTTTGTATCATTTTCCTTTTGTTTAACCTCACAGATTTGCTTGTGACAGACAAAGTGTTTTTTGGACTGAATTTTGGAGTTATTATTTAGAGACCCTGGAACCACCTGATATAATTCCCGACACTGTAAAAATGTTTTTTTTTTCTATTTATACTTTTATTGATCTATTTATTTATTGTATTTATTTTACACAGTAATGTTCTGACTTAAATATTGACTTACCAGCTCAGATTAATGAATCTCATCCCTCAAAAAATATATAAATAAATAATATTATGTGAGATTCTGAGAAGAAACTGAGAAGATCATTCGGCATGCTAGGAAAAAGATCACAATGATCGGTTTCTTTGTAGCCCTGTAGCATTTCTCTTTACCTGCCGGGTGTGTTAAAACATTAATTTTTTTACCACTTTTTGCCTTGACGTTTTTCACCTTCCTTGCGTTTGTAATATAAACTCATAAGCCATGATAATATTCTTGCGTTACTTGAAAAAAATATGTTCGGTGTGGTCACTGATATTCCGTAGAAATGCACAGTATAACAACATCTCACTAAGGCAGAGTATTTATGCTGGTCCTGCTGTTTTCATCGCCACACTGCTCACACACACACACACACACACA
>JAQQZS010000037.1:24941281-24962166 GCA_030068045.1 Platyallabes tihoni
CGGGTATCGGTCCCCGGTATCGGGGGACTTTTAACGAGTACGAGTACTTTAGAAAATGTGGTATCGAGGCCGATATCTGATACCGGTATCAGTGCATCCCTAGCCGTTTTCCATGCGGAAGGCCTGGGTTTGATACCCAGCCAGTGCCCAAACCCCTGCAACTGGATGCAGTGCCGGTGGTCCCAAGCCCGGATAAAAAAAAATGGGAGGGTTGCATCAGGCGTAAAACCTGTGCCAAGCTTGTATGTAGATGGTCCGCTGTGGCCACCCCTTGCAGACGATATAAGGGCATTTTCCATTTAAAATTTTAAATGGAATTTTTTTTATTTAAAACGGTCTTCCCTTGGACCGTTTGTGATGAAACCTCAGTTATTGGGCTCGTATTAAATATTAGCCTGTTTCCTCAAGCAAATAGAGAGGCCTGTAATTTTCATCATAGGTATACCTCAACTATGAGAGCCAAAAATAAGATTTTTTTTTTCTTATTTTGTCTCTCATAGTTGACGTATGGTCATGATGAAAATCTCATCTTTTTAAGTGGGAGAACTTGCAACAATTGGTGGCTGACTAAATACTTTTTTGCCCCACTGTATATATAGATACAATACATTATAACTGTCACACACCACGGCACTACTGCTACACGCAGCAATACTCTCATATACTTCGAAGTCTTTTAAACGGCACTTTAAAATTCTAGTAGATTTTTAACCAATCATAGATGAGTCTGAATACTTGAAACCAACCAATCACAGGGATTTCTTAATCCTTATCCAAACTTAATAACAGAAGCTGGCTTAACAGTTTTCCAATTAATTATTCTTATTAATTTAAAATTATTTATACAGTAAATCACCAAATAATATGTGGTTTCGACTGACATGAAATTTAATAATAACAAACATCGTGCTAAATTGGGCTAAAAACACAATAATTCAAGTCTCGCCTTCATGCGCCATGTTTCTAACCAATCATTGACAAGACCAAATTCTTTTAACCAAGTATACAGCAGAAGGCAGGATTTCTTAACCGCGCACAGTTTTGCAATCATTTTTCTTTAAGCAAAATAATCTCAACATTAATACAGACTTCATACACTAAATTACACTACAGCATGTGAAATGTTTTTCGTAGACGTTGGAGACAAGTTTCATCCTCCTACCTGTGGATCCTCAGATGGGTTGATGATCTGGCCCTGTCTATCCATGACTCGATACACGGGGATTCCTGAGATCACGTTGGGCTGGATGAACTCCAGGTGATCGACGAACTCGGCTGAGGCTCCTGGGAACTGAGGCTTCTCCATGGACGAATCAAATGTCTGCTGTCTCCGAGCGACCTGTCACATGACAACAGGAAGATGAAGATTCTTATAAAAGAGTAAAAAAATAAATAAATAAAATAAAAAACTGTCCATGAGCTATGGAGAACACAGACCTAAAAATACAGGAGGAAGATTGAAAGATTACATTTAAAGGTCCCATATTTTACCATTTCTTTAATAAGTTAACACACGTCTCACATGTCCCCTAGTTTGTGTCGTTGCTCCAGCTAAAATACTTGCTTGGATATGCTTTTATAAACCAAACTTCCTGTGTTTCACTCCTCCTCCAAATGTGTTATGTGTCCATGTAAATGACCTACTGCTGAGTCCCGCCCCTAGCTTCTATTTTCTTATATGAGGTCACATTAGTAGGAAAATCTGAGTGGCTTGTTTAAACCCCAAACGACACAAAAACTTTGAAACTGATTTTTTTTTTTTTGTTTAAAGTATGATTTTTTTTTTTTATGGGTAAAAAGCGAGCATTTGGCATAAGTCCCATTTAATATTCATATTCAATCCAATAATTTCATTTTATAAACACTGATCTAAAAAACAAAGCTGTGCAGTTGATCAAAATTTGGCCTTGGACTGACATTAGCACCCTAGCAGTCCTGGGAATTTAAACAACCTTCTGTCACTTGATGCTCTGGTTAGGAACGATTAGCGGGCCTAAGCACCCTGCGCCATCGCCTCCTGGGCGTAACAGCAAGACAGCGGGCACATGCATCTAAAGGGGATATCCCAATACCATTATGACACTTGTAGAAAAGAGGTAATTCTATATTTAGATCTTCAAAAAGCTCCAGATGCTGGAAAAAAAAAGCATCACACTATGATATCACTCAATATAATGCCACACAAAGTTTGAAACCATTTTTTAGCATACGTTTGAGGCATCGTCACGGCTGACCCATTTGTGATATGAAAAATCCGTCAGCAATTTTGCATCCTCAATGTCTGGAGATCACATCGGCCCAGTTTGGTGGTGATCGCATAAATTCCCTAGGAGGAGTATATCAAATCATAAAGGTGCATATTGCAAACGACCAAAAATAACTGACTTACTGTTGAGTTGAGCCCATGATATGCAATGCGAAAGTTGTTCAGTTCAATAAGCTCTAAATGTGTACCGGGTTTCATATCGGGTGCATAAGTACAAGTGTGTTTGAGCTATGCAGCAAAATCTTGTGTGAGGGCCTTGTGCCACGCCCAGGGTCCAGACTCTCAGGCATCCTAATGGCAGCAGATTACAACCTGTCTGCCTATTTTCATGAGTTTATGAACATGCTTGGGGCCAAAATATCATATTCACAAGCAAACAGCATGTAAGCAGACAGCAATTTTTAGATTTCGCTTTTTTTTTAAAGACATTAGATCAATCTGTGATGAAAGATACAGGTCCTGCAGATACATAACCTCCACCAATATTATACAGTTTAGGCTATAACATATTCCTAGCGAGGGGTTCATTTATTATTTATAATATAATTGGACCCAATGGATCACTATAAAAAGCTCTTACAGGAAACGTAACTCTACTGAAGCAAAGCAGATATGTGGATTAAGGACGGTCTACTGAACACAGAAAAGTGCTGAGTGTTTTAAAAGGCTGTTTCCTTAAACAGAAAAAAATGTCTTACTTTCACAGTCAACAGGAGTAAACAAAATAATAACCCATTGCAGAAAGTCGCTGAAATCTCTAAACACATTAAGTATTAATGATTAATCGATTATTGATAGTTATTGATAGGACACATTTTTCCCAGTTTATGTCTAACCTGAACAAAGCTGATAAAAAAAAACATTGTGGAATACAGTGCATCACCTGAACTGTGCCCTCTTGTGGTTTACAAGTTAACATACGTGAGCTACAGAGAAATATTATGCAAAACCCACCTTATTGGTTATTATTTTTTTATCTGTTAAATACTTAACTGCTATTAATATATGAATTATTAACATCTCTAATGAAGTCAAGACACCAGGGTTCTATATATTGATGCAGTTATTTATACAGTAACAACTCACACTGTGCTAATTGTAACATAAGCCTAATAATATATTAATTTGTTATTATAGTGTTGTTATTGAACAAAAATAGTTAATCATTTATGTGGTAAAGTTTTCTGTACAAGATTCAGTGCTTTGTAAAAGTCAGTAAATTTTTTCTACAAGACTTCATTCTGACAGTACAATAACAAAATCTATCTTCATTTAGATAGGCAGGCTGGTGAGGGACTGACTGTTTCTGTACCGTGGACTTTCTACATTGTCTGGCCAAAACATAAATATAAAAAGTCGCCATTTCAGTAGGGTGAAATTATTAGGTTGCATTAAGGAAAGAAAACAACCAAGATGATTTTAAATTACTGTGACTGGGCTAAGAACCCTTCAACGCATTATGAAAACCTGGAGAGATAGTGCTGAACCATCATTTTAGTGAAAGATATGTGGTCGAAAAAAAAATCATGAACGGAGATCACTTGAACACTTGGTGTTGGATGGAAAAAAAATCAACAGTAAAAACAATAGCTGTGCTTATTAGTGAAATTAAGAGCATTTCCATATGCACACAATCTTATAATAAAATTTTTTTAAAAATCACAGGATAGGGACTAAACATCTGTGTGGTCATAAGAAAAACACTGTTTAGCACTGTTATTGTGCTAACCAGAAAATAAAAGGCTTCGCATAAAGACTGGATTTTTTTTTTTTTTAAATGGGAAAAGATCATGTTATCTGATGATTTCGGAATGACTCTACACCAGAGTGATGAGTAAATCAGAGTAAGAAGGGACGCACATAAAGTGATGCATCCATCATGCATAGTGCCCCCTGTACAAGCCTCTGGAAGCAGTGTTATGATCTGGGTTGCTTCAGCTGATCAGGCTCAGGAATAATGTGAGGCAATATAATGAAGTCAGCTGACAGGATGGTCAAAGAAATGGATTGGTTTTCCTTCCCTAATGGCACAGGTGTAGTCAAGGCCTGGTATTTACTAAGCATCTCAGAATCAATCGTAGGAATCACACTTAATATTCACTTAAGACTGAAAATATTCCTACCTCAGAGTATTTATAAAGCCTCCTATTCTTACTTTAGGAATGCGCCAAGGAAAGCGTTTTGTAGTTTTAAAAGGTGGAAAAACAGGCAAAACTTATAGACGTGTGACTCAACTGCATGACGTCATCATAATCAGACTGCTTCAATAACAACTGTTTCAGAACCCATATAATAGGCCTACGTAAAACTGTCATAGTCTGATCAAAATGATTTCGAAAAGAAAGCGAAACTGGAGAGAGGATGAGAGCATTCTGCTTGCGGAGGAGGTAGTAAAATGTAAAGAAGTAATTAAAGTAAACCTCTGCCCTACACTTACCTCGAAAGATAAAAAGTGAGTGGTGGGAAACGTTAAAGGGATCAGTGCCACCTGTCAGTTTGCAGCTTGTACCCCCGAAGAGTGTGTAACACGGGAATACAGAGTGTTAATGAAGTCATGAAGTGCTGCTTATAACAGAGAATCTAAAATAAACAATTGTGTACACTCAAATCATTTAATATAAGTATATATACATAGTCTGTATATATACAGGCTTGACTGTATCTATGCGAGTTGGGGAAATGTATAAACATGCGCATGGTCAGCAGTGCTGAAAGGGAAACAACTAAATGTATTATTTCCGACATTGTCGCCTGACAACGTTTCAAAGCTGCATCTTTGCTATTACTAAAAAAACATACGATTTCAGTCACCTGTGGAGACAGCATATAACATGTTCATAATTGGACCAGTAAAAAAAAAAGTAAGTATTCCATTTCTGTCCAAATATATATTTTATAAGCTCTGTGTCACTCAATGTTAATAAAATGTCTCTCCTCCGCATTCGTGTCTCTGCATGAACGCCATATCCTCGCTACTCCTGACCAGTTAGGACACCCTTGGAGCGCTCCTACAGTTTGGTGGAGATGGGAATGATTTCCTATTTTAAGTATCTTGATAAAAAGCTCTTATTCCTACTCCTGAAAGTAGGACCAAATAGGCGTCATTCTGAGAATTTTTGTCCACTTAGGAGCGATTTCCTACTCTGAGACGCTCAGTAAATACTGACCCAGGACACAGAGTGTGAAAAAGTGAAGAATCATTTTCACACACAAACTGGCAATCACACTGTGTGTTTTAATCAAAGCTAAAGGTGACTAAATGTCTTAAAACGACCTTGTGATATCGCAGAGAGACGATTTCGTCTGTTTGCACTTAAAACAACCCAGAACGTTCTTTGAGACGACGAATACAAGCTCACTGTTCACGCCCCCTGAAATCAACCAATCAGCAAAGACGCCGGGGAACGTAAAACGCGCATGCGCAGTAACTACCGACAAGCGTCATGGAGACGCGTAAACCTTCAAGACAAATTATATAACGCTTTTCTACCTAACGCTTTTTCTTGTATCAATGATGTTCATCCGTTATAAACATCTAGCCCGGACGTTACTGTTAAAAAAAAAAAAAAAAAAAATCTACAAGCCTCACACGCACTACTATACACTGCTCTTAGGCAGGGAATGAGTCCTTGTAAATAATGCACACCAAGGAGAGTCAGCGCAAACTCCGCAGCAAAGCCCGCACCTGTCAGAGGTTATATAACACATACGAGGTTTACTTACAGCGAGGCGGAAAGCTCTCTGCTGCAGGACGCTGGATGTTTTCAGGGCTGAGTGTTGACGGATTGCACGGACACCGAGTCCCCACAGTCCCTGCATGCGTCTCACAGCCGCCATCTTTCCTGCTGACTGGAGGATCTGTTACGCATGACGTATGCGAAGGTCACGTGATCAATGACAAACTTTAAAAAAAAAAAAACACACACACAAATAAACAGGGAACTAAAAAAAAAGGTTAATATAACCGGATATCATCAGCAATAACACTCACAAGCACAAGAGAAATATAAAATGAGACATTAAACAAGCAAGGATTTTATTTGGAAATGTATCCATGTCATTTTCTAGACTATTTATCTTAGCTATACATTCTCTGGACTGGAAGTATTTGACACAGTTGCATATAAACAAGGTGAAGGAGGGAACTTTTGCCTTGCCAATTACCCAGAAGGATTCGAATATTAACAGTGTCATACTAGTGATATACCAGAATCAAGATTATCCATCTTGATATAGAATATGACTATGACAGGGTCGTGGGGGCCTGGAGGCTATCACAGGAGACTTAGGGGACGCCCTGGATGGGGTATCAATTAATCGCAGTGCGCGCACACACATACACTCACACGCTCATTCACACACTATGGGCAATTTGGGAACATCAATTAGCCTAATCTGCATGTCTTTGGACTGTTAGAGGTAACCAGATTACCCCGAAGGTAGACCTTGGAGATGCTAGGCGACAGTGCTAACCACTACGCCACCATGCTGCACTATATAATATCAGTACATTAAAAGAAGGTTGTTGTTGTTGGTCTTTCGGCTGCTCCCGGCACAGGTTTTACGCCGGATGCCCTTCCTGAAAGAAGGTATATTATAAAATTTAAGTGACAGCCAGCTGTGTACATCAGACCAACATTCCGGCTTAACAAATAGGCATTGTAAAAAATGAATGATCAAGATTTTCTGTCTCAGAAGAATAAAATATACAGAAATCTTAAATTTACATCTTTTAAATAAAACATCACTGACAGGGTATATAGCTTGCACTATTTTGAAGTGGGTTTCTTTTATTTTGGGGAAATTGGACATGATAAATAAAAGGTAAAAGGATTTTTTCCCTTAAAGGACTTTAATATTAGTTCTTACAATACAAGATTTAAAGGCTCCAAAATGTTTTTGTTTAAAAAACAGACTAATCAGTTTGTTATTGCTGTTTTTAATCTAATAAATTAACATTGCCAATTTTTATGAAGTGCAAAGAAGGTTCTCTCCAAGTAAACTGCATAGCATTGTAACAATTGAAGAAGAGGAATAGGAACTGCTTTGTAAACCTTTTCAGATTCTTTTCTTGGTGTAATAATCCTGTATTTTCTGATAAAAATCTATGTAGGATGGTATTTGACCATTGGAACTTTATGCTAAGACTTTATACAGAGACTACCTGTTTATAGAAATAACCCTGAAAATTGTAGGTAAATAACCAATGACAAATGAATACAGCGGAACCTTGGCATATGGATTTATTTAGTTCTGGAGGCGAGTTCATAAGGTGAAAATTCGCATTGCGACACAATTTTTCCAATAAGAAATAATGTAAATGCAGAGAATCCATTTTTGACATCCAAAATATCACAGATATTACTAATTTATTAATTATTATCAACACTATAATTGATTTTTGCATATAAAAACAATCCAATAATTGTAAAAATAAAATATAAAAAAATAGACATTAACCTGCACTTAACCCTAATTCGTGATTCTTCTTGGCACCGGCTGCTTTTTAAGCAATGATTTCTTTCTTACTGTAATTTCCACTGAAAGCAGCTCCCTGATTTATCTAGAAATAAATCAACAGCTTCAACACACAATTCATGTCATTCTATATATTTTTATGACCACTGAGGGTTTTGGTTGTTTCACAGAATCTGAACGTAAGATATTTATACAGTATATTAAGCTAATATGAGTACATGAGTATAAATAGACAGAGCTATAATATGTTGTTCTCTAATTGCAACAGTTAACTATTAATTACAATTTAAACATTTGTATACAGAGCTACATTGTACCTGAGAAAGTGCTGGTTGTGGATGTAGATGGTGTAGAGGAGGCAAGGTGTCAGTAGCTATGTGGTTACTTTCTGTGCATGCAAAGAACACATACAGGTCTGCTGAAAGACAGAATTAGTCTATATAATAATAATAATAATAATAATAATAATGTAGTTGCAAGCAATGAGGATGGGCCCAAGAACCTGTGCCATATACACCTGGGCACATCACACAACCTGTGTGCCTTTTGAGCATGTTTATTTTTTTTATCAATAATAATAATAACAATAATAATAATAATAATAATAATAATGTTTTATTTCAATTACAACACAAAAACGATGTAATTATAATAATAACATTATATATTATATTTATTTATAGATATGTATTTATTTACTTATTTATTTACTATTATTTTACCCAAATAACTTCTTATAACACTGTGAAATGATTTTCTCTAGTTTTATTTTATGTTTTAATTTGTTAAATACAAATCTACATTAAGTAGTAACGCCAATTAAATTATTTAACGTTGCCATTTTATCTATTTATTTATGTAGTTTTCATGATTTACTCGGATTCTAAAGTCAGCCTCAGTGTCGTCATCACTGAGCGCCTATAACGATGACGAGTAAAAGTCGCGACAAACACTCGCTCTCACGCAGCACGCTATCATGGAGCTGGAGACCAGCAGTCCGGTTCTGAGGGAGTTCGGCAGCGAGCAGAGTTTATTATCCAAACCTGACGGCTCAGCCACGTTTATGCAAGGTGTGTGTGTTTGTTTATTCTTTTATTCATATATATATATATATATATTCATTCCGCTGTGGCTACCCCTTGCCGGGAGCAGCCGAAAGACCAACAACAACAACAGTATATATAAAACAAGTCCCTTCTAACAGTACAGTTCAAGTCAAGTCTCTAGTCAAGTGAAGTTAAGTTTGGCTTTTATTGTCACTTCAACCAAATTCAGTTCAGATCACAGTGAAACGAAACAATGTTAAATCAACAACATTGAAACAGCCTGAATTAACAGTACTAGCTATAACTAGAGCTATACAGAAAGGACAAAAAGATGGCATAAAAGTGCAAACAGTAAAAAAAAATGTTTTAGTAGCAGTAAGGGAAAGGTTATTGTACAGCAGTAAATATTGTGCAGTTAAAGCTTTCATTACTACAGGATGATTAACCTGTTATAAACTTGTTATAAGAAAAGTTGCACTCTGTTTCATGTGTGTTGGCAGGAGACACCAGTGTGTTGGCAGGAGTGTACGGACCAGCTGAGGTTAAAGTCAACAAGGAGATCTATGACCGAGCGACTCTGGAGGTTCTGATCCAGCCCAAAGCCGGCATGCCCAGTATGTGTGTCTTTTTACACTTATAACATCACTTACAGACCTGAACCAAATTATGAGCAATATTAAGAATTAAATACCTTTATGGTGCACTTTACCAGCTCTAAATCAATAAAAAAAAGTGTTAAATAAGAGGGATCTAAAGAGGAATCACATGTATAACGAAGGTGAAAATTTGTGGCAATGTGCTTATAGATCTGTACTATATACAATGTAGAAATCATCACACAAAACCTGACGATTTATGAATAAAGCTAATTTTCATTTAAGCCCAGGAGTCTATCAGAATCGACCGGTGCACTAAAGGAGAAAATCATCTCTTTGTGTAATGCCACCAGTTCTGTTACTTTAAGAAATGTTCAACACTTGTATCCAGCGTACATACAAGTGGCATGAACTCAAACTGTCAGTTTGCTGTAATATATGCTGATCAGAAATCACACTTTTTCGATACCATTTGCTTATCACAGGTGTGTGTGTGTGTGTGTTATTGGGATCTACCCAATTTAAAGTTCTATTTAGAGCTGTGTAGTATGTATGTATGTAATTATTAAATATAATTAAAAGTCTAAAACCATTATTACAGAAATAATAATGACGAGAGAAATAAAGCTCTGGCTGAGGCAGCCCGGGTTTACCACGGCTGCACACATTCTGGGTGCATCTTAAAAACACAGAAATTCTGATATTTATAAAGCAATGCCTGCCCTAGTCTGCTTTAAAAAAAACTGCATTAAACTCTTTTTAATGTCTTTTAAAGAGATTTGGTAATATTCCCACGAAATGTTGATGTGAGTGTTGACTCTGGTATTTTGAGTCATTACAGTAATATTGGTTTATGTGATCGACCAATTGAGAGACAACCGATCTGTAAAAATTACGTGATTATCAGTCGATTTCGAACGGTGGCAGATAGATCGGAGCATCATTGGCTTTTTTTTCCCTTGCAATAATGTTGAAGGTGGAATTCCCCCTTGTACATAATTTGGTGTGGCTCCACACATCAGCCACATGACAGGCTTGACCACATGGAGTTCAAATGGACTCAGAGGAATGTTTAGAGAAAAGTATTATTTTATGCAAAGCCATGTGCAGTAAGTGTGATAGCAACTTTTCGCCTCAGGGTGGCAGTGATATAAAAGCTACAGTAAAATGTTTCGTGAATGTTCTCCTCAGGTGTCCGGGAGCGCACGAGAGAGCAGTATGTGCGGGAGACATGTGAGGCTGCTCTGCTGTCCACTCTTCATCCCCGCTCCTCCCTGACGCTCGTGCTGCAAGTGGTGCACGATGACGGCTCAGTATCCTTCCTCGCTGCTTTATGAACTGATGATGTGTTTGTGTGGTTGATCTGTCATCAAAGAACAGGTATCTGAGGCTACAGTGTGTACAGGATCCCTGAAAAGACCAACCAGATGTTCTTACGGTGTTATGCAGTCATGTCTTGTCTGTGTTTAAAAATAAGTATTCACCCCTTTGTTGTAAAATCGCTAAATTAGTTGGTTTAGAGCCAGCACAGGGTTTTCAGCATGCTGTTGAAGAATCACGTCTTTTTGCACTTGTGGAGTGTATGGCCCTGTGTTTATTGTTCGTAGACTAGCTCTTTCTTTTTCCCTTTTTTTTTCTTTAAGTCTTTCACTTCCATTACAGTCCATGTTTGATGCTCCTTAGATAAACTATATTAATCAGGGTGTTTATATGTCTGTGATATATGTCAGTGTTTGTGTATTAGTACTTATCTGGTGCTCAGTTGTTAGCGTGCTGTTTGAACGCAGCGTGCATGGCGCTGATGGACGCCGGGCTGCCCATGAGCCAACTGTTCTGTGGAGTCACCTGTGCCATCGATGCCGAGAGCCGAATCATCATCGACCCCACGGCTCAGCAAGAGAAGGTGCAAGGTTTTTTTTTTTTTATTTATTTTTTTTTTTTTTACAGTTACATCCTGCGCTCTCATTTAAGTTCACAGAAACCCCCCAAGAACAGGTCAATCCTCATTGTCTTAATGCCACTTAAAAGTAAATCAATGCTAAGATTTTTATTTTTGTTTAATATCATTTCAGGAAAGCCGAGCGCTAATGACTTTTGCAATCGACAGTAAAGAACACAATGTCATGATGTCATCAACAAAAGGTTCTTTCTCAGTGAAAGAGGTGAGTATGAAGATTGGAGATTGTCGTTCACATTTTCAAAAATCCGAGAATACTAGTACTAGTAACTAGAGTTATTCAAAGATTTTCCAAAGACCAGGCTTGTTTTTTCAGACTCCGTGCAATGTATTAGAAATGTACCAATATTTCAGGCACTTTTTTTTTTTTTTAATATATATATTTTTTTTTATCAAAGGAAAAACAAAAAAACAATTCCCCAATCTCCCCCATAAAAATCTGAGGCTGGTAAAAGTCCTCTGGAGCAAGCATGACAAAGTTACCAGAAGAACTCGTATTCTCCAGCACACTCAGTTAAAACCTAACAGCTGTTAACCTAACAGTTGCATACAAGAAACAATGCCATAAGAAAAGATGCATTTGAAAACATTTCTACTTCTATAAACGTTTGACTGGTACTGTATACATCTGATAAAATGGTAACTTTTTGTTGTTCCTGGTTTCACTGAGTGATTTATTTTTTTTATTTATTTACTTCAATCTTCTCTTCCACACAGATGCAGCAGTGTATAGCGGTCAGCCAGAAGGCATCTGAACGAATCTTCCAGTTTTATAGGGATTCTGTGAAACGACGATATTCCAAAATGTTATGAGACCGTTTTATCCCTTGTATTTTTCTGATATTTTTCCTTTTCTATATTAAATGTTTTTCTTCTACGATTCAACATGTTTGCTGTTTAATTTACTTTAATTTACTTCAAAGTTCCAGTAAGACGGCTCTAATAAGTTTAACTTTGATCAACTTCAGAGTTGCATCAACTCCAGACGCTACTTTTGTCCGACCCCATCATCAGTTGTTTTCCTGTAGCAGCACTCTAATAGGCATTATTCTCTACATAGCCTGTTTACCTAGTCCTTACCAGACTAAAGAAACACAATGAGTTTTGCATGTGGTTTGTTCGGGTGTTCTTAATTTCCTTAATTATAGCTCCTCTTTGTGAATATGGAAATAATTCTGGTGGTCTGAAACACCCTTGCGAAATAATTACAGTACAATTTTCTTTTTTTTAATGGAACTTAATCAGGTCAGCTTTTGCATGATGTTTATTTATTTATTTGTTTGTTAGTTTTTTGCAAAATATATGGAATTTACTGGTACTTCACCTTCATTCTTTAACCTGAAGGAGGAAGATGACATGGTACCACTGTCCTCCTCAGAACTCCAGAATAAAGATGGTACTTCATGCAAAGCATTCTGGTGGGTTGATTAGTACCAAGGCTTTCAAAATTACCTTCCTGGCTAAAGACATTCAAAGACTTGTAATTACTACCCTATTTACTTGCAGCTGCACATGTATTTATTGGTTTTGAGACAGGGTTCGTTACAAAACATACACATCAAATGCTGAAACGTCTCCTAGCTCTTGGAGACCTCTTACCAAATCCACAACAAAGTTCCTTGACTTGTTTACCCGAGCTTCAAATGTCAGCACGTAACCGTTTGCGTTCTCCATGAACGCAGCGGTGTCTGTGTTATGTCTCGTCTCCAGTCTGAGGTTGGTCTGGTAGCTGTAGATGTAGCACGCCGCTTCATACTGTGATCTGGCCCATTTCCTCAGCGCTTGCCAAGAACACGGCTCAGAACATATCTCCTAGGACAGCTTTGCTCGACTACTGCTTTATGACCTGAAACTCTGACAATAGTTGACATTTTGCCCTTTGAGTCAGCAAAGGATGTGTGTACAGATACGACCTTATATAGTATACATAGAGTATGTATTTACAATTTTAGTGCTTCAATGACATTTCAAGAGGAGGTACTACAGGCAAGAATTTCATATTTAGTTTTTATATTTGTATTTCACAATTTTTTTTTTGTTGCAAGTCCTGAAAAATTCTTATTAAGTACCTAACGACAAGAGAAGCTAAGAGGGTCTCGAAACAGTTATTTTTCCACTGAAGGAATTTCAGTTTTCTTAGGTTACTTAAGCTTTTTCATAAATTCGAATAATTGAATTTGTGCTCATTTAAATAATTTGTGTTGAAAGGCTTAAGAACTTGTATTCATTCAACTTCCATACCGCTTATCTTGTCATGGGGGGGGGGGAGGTCAGAGCCTATTCCAGGAGACTTGGGGCATGAGGCAGGGTACACACTTGACAGGGTGTCACTCCACTTTTTGTTTCCCTGGCACAAAAGGTGTGATGAATAACAAACCGCAGTGTTGGTATCAACTCAGAATTTCACAATCTGTACATCCCTAATACAAAGAATGCCAAAAGATCAAGTGGAAACGTTTTGGGTTATAACTGTACAAAATGTAAAGTGGTTCAAGAGGGGTGAATACTTATGCAAGGCACTTCGTTTGACCTCTATTGGGCAAGGACTAGACATTTTTTGTCTACATAATTTTTAGAAAGACAAAAAAAAATTAACTGTTTAGATTTGAACTAAATCAACAATCGGATGATTTGTGCAATCCTACACTCTAGACTCCACCTCTCATCTGTGCCCGAAATCGATGACCAGTAGAGTTCACTGGTAGTAATTTCCTAGCTGGCTAATGCATTTCAGAATGCCTAAGAAAAGACTGAAGTGACTGCATACAGATTTTTTACTCTAATGTGACACACAGCTCTGATTTATTTATGGCTGTCTGAACGGATAAATCTAATGTTTTTTGGATCAGAGCCAATTTCGTATATGGTCCAAGATTGGATGTATAGCTGAAATGTGATCATGTGACTTGAATGAGAATGGTCAGATCGGAATTCATACAACCTCTGTGCACGCATGGGGTGCTCACTGACATCATCGCTCAGCACTGACAGAGGGGGGGATTTCATAACAAGCTGTTTTAGCAGCTGTTGCCAGCACTAAGTGACTCGTCTGGCTTTCATCCTCCTTGGACTTGAAAAATAGGGCCGACTAAGTGCTTGGCATCCTCCAGAGCAAAATCCCAAGTACGGTAGGTCCAAGTCCCCGACTTACAAACGAGTTCTGTACGGGGAGCATGTTTGGAATAGTGGGATCTGTTCGTAAGTCAAAGTGAGTCTTAATATACCTTTGACATAAAAACTTCGCTTGAATGAACTCTGTCTCGTAAAAGTATTTTCCGAAATTAGGATTATTCACCGTTCGGGGCAGTTTTACAGGACAGCCATTTTCTATCATTGTGCTTACGGACTGATTCATTGAAAACAGTGACTCGTTTTTTTTCACATTATACCGGAGTTTGGACATTTTATACAAACATTTACACACTGAAAATCTTGAATATAATTGAAATTATTACTATCTGTTGCACTGCAGTGTCTGTTCTTTGCACAATACATATGAGCTACTTCTGCAATTTGTTTGTAATGCGAGGTCTGTTCGTATCTGCGAGAAATTTGTAACTTGGAGTCGAATATTTATAAGTCGAAGACTTACTGTATATTTTTTGCTAAAATCATATCCGTCAGAAATTAATGACTGCTTGCACAAATATGAAGGTTTAACCCAGATAAAGACGTATTGATATGCTGTTTCAGAGGACAGACGGTTTCACCTTGGAGTCAGATAAAAGTTACTTGGTCATGACATGCAAATTCGATCTGACCAAAAACAAACTGGAATTGTAATGTGAACACAGCCTTAGGCATCTGGATGAGTGATCCAAGAACTTCCAAGAAGAGAAAATATTTTTTGACAAACATTTTGTTCAAACAGGCCTTCTCCAATTTTGCCACAGATTACCCCTGCAGCAGGTTAAGACCATAAATATGCAAAATACTAATTTGTCAAATACCAAATTGTCCAATGTGGAGCATACATGTCCATACAGTATACTGACTATAGCAGTGGGCACTACGGTGGTGCAGTATGTACTGTTGCATTGCTGCCTCACAGCTCCGGGGTCCGTTGATTCATTCCTGTATTGCTTGTACAGAGTTCTGCATGTTCTCCTAGTGTCTCATTGGTGTCCTCTGGGTTCCTCTAAAAACAGGTAGGTAGGTGGGTGGACATGTCTGCTAATGCCATAACTGATTCCGTGTGCATATTTCTATCTTAAAATGATTAGAAGTGAATGTTTAAACAGGGTTAGAATAGTATGACTCAGTTGTACTGCCTTCCTATATTAGTAAAATGCCTGTGTCTTTCCTGACAGAGAATTCCACCTCACAGTTATGCTGTAAATAATAAGCCCTGGCTTGATGGTAATTATATAACCAAACACATGAGGATGAATCATTGTTTTCTGTGAGCTGTAGACAATTGTAGAACACAAAAACACGACAAGCAAACAACAGGACATCGTCACAATGTTGTGCGTTGCGCAAAACTCTAACGAACAGCATGTTTGAACTTGGTGCTTCTTTTATTAGCAGTGTCACTCAAACTGCTCCTGTTTGCCGCACTTCATTCAAGCAGGGCCATTTTCTGGAAGCTGACTGAGCTTACTGAGGCGAGAGCAGACACCCACGCGCGACAAGGCTTTTTTTTGTGTGTGTTTTTTTTTTTTAAAGAAGTACAGTTTATTTATATATATATTTATTTATTTATTTTATAAAATAGTCTCAGTGCACAATCCCCATGCAGATACAGTATATGTAGTTGTCTTAAGGATGGAACGACGAACCTGTTGTATTGTCCCGGAAACACAAAATTTTTACATGATTCTGTAATCTCACCACATGCCGCGTGTGTAATCAGACGGATACAGCTTAGCATCCATCCATCCATCCAAGTTAGAAGATAAATACACTGTAATGCTGTAGAGGTCAGATGACAAACAAAACTACAGAAGGTGAAATGAGAACAAAGTTCAGGTCTGTATTTGAACTTCAAATCTGACGAAGAACCACTGAGTTGTTAATACTCGAGCGTCCTTGACCTTCAGCTACTCAGTAAGTCACTACTGTATGTGAAGTGACTGAGTTCAGAAAAAAAAATCCTGTACAAGTGCTGTTATTATTAGACAGGACTGTGGAGAGGTATCTCTTAATGGCATAGTGAAAGTGGGTCACATTTCTGGGGCGGTCCTGGAAAACCCATCAGATGTCACTCTGGCTGAAATGGCAGAAATGACCAAATAGGGAATTTTCTGCTAATATTATTTTGTATGTAAGCTATAAATATATTTCAACCTAAATAATGCGGAAATGTTTTTATTTACTGTGCCGTGAAAAGGTTTTGCCCCCTTCCTATTTTTTTAAACGATTGAGATCAACAAACTACTGTAATTTTAATATTATTAAGTACCCTGCCTTGTGCCCGAAAGTCTCCTGGGATAGGCTCCAGGTCCCCCGCGACCCTGATCAAGGATAAAGCGGTATAGAAGATGAATGAATGAATTCTAAACTTAAATAATTCTTCTGTTTGTGTAAAGCTGCATTGCAACAATGACAATTGTTAAAAGCGCTAAACAAATAAAATTGAATTGAATTGAATTGAATATTACATAAAGATAACCAGGGTAAAGAAAATGTCAACTTTAAATGATGAGCATCTATTAAGGGAAAAAAGCCGTCTAAACTTACTGCGGACAGGATGTGAAAAAGTAATTGCCCCCCCCCCCTTACTAAATCATGAAATAACTATGATTACCCAAAAATGTGGTTAATCATAGTTAATTCATGATTTAGTGAATTTAAGCAATTTAAGTTAATTTTAGCATTTAGTAATGCTGAGTTACTTTCCATACACAGGCTTGAATACGGCCAGACCTGTTGAATCAAGAAATCACTTAGTAGATGCTAAAATGCATGAAAAAGCAACACATCATGCCACTGTCTCAATCATTCAAATATGCAAAAAAAAAAAGGAAAAAAGCTAATTTTTAACCCAGTCTTCGGTTTTTGCCTGCAAAAATTATTCTTGTTCAAGAATCCAGCTTAACAAACATAATGTCCTGTATACCTGCTTAAAACATTATTAAGTATGCTTAATGTCACATGTTTATCAAGGGGCTATCACAGCGAAACAGACTTAAGCCTAATCAGGCAGCAGATGTCCATGACATCATCGTCAAAACAGAGAACAACAACAACAAAGACACTATTTTAACCCATTTAAATAATCCAATTAAAAGACGGTGAGTACAATAAAGCAAACCAGACATGATTTCTTCACTACACTAGTTAGTGTAACCACAGAGTGAAGTGACGTGACAACAACAAGCCTGTGAGTGAATTTTACCTCAGCTGATGAGCCAGACACCGAAAAATTAAAGTGAGAACTCATTTCCCGTTGTAAACTTATTATAAATTATAATTATAATTTCAAACGGACCTTCTCTAGTTATAAATGCAGAGCTATAAGGAACAATGAAATCTCTATATTCATTGTCCGACGTCCATTTTCACTTTTGGGAGTAATTGCATTTTTAATGGTAGAATTTTACATCTGGTTGAGAGGCATGAAGAAAGGGAAAGATGCAAAGGTGTTCAAGTCAAACCTGAACTTTTGATTGTGCAGAATAACAGAATACAGTTATAAGAGGAAAAGCCGCCTTCATTTCTCAATATAATTCCTTAATTTCCTTAAATGGAAAGCCTGCTTTGACCACCAAAGGCGATTTGTTTTATTTTTTTGCAGGACAATACACAAACTCACACTGCCCACCGCACCACTTACACATTACAGGAACTTGACTGGGAGTTATTGCCACAGTCCTGACCTTGCTTTAAGTGATGTCCACATGTTTGGGCAATTAATGGAGTTCCTGGGAGGCCAATGTTTCAGATGTGACACAGGGAGTCCGATCACTGCTCCAGCATACTGAAAAAACGTTCTACCTTTACTACTGAAAGTAAAGTGCAGTAGTGCATTAGCTGGAGAATAAAGTGAAATAAAGGGGAATATATAGAGAAATAAAGGTAGCTTTTAGTCTCATAACTGTGTTCTGTTATTCTGTACAAACAAAAGTTGTGGTTTGACTTGAACGTCCCTTGTTTTAATGTAATTTCAGGAAACTCCACAGCTTTCCGAAGTATACTGCATTATATTTGATTATCTGAATGGTTTTTCCAGGCTCCCACATAAATCAGGCCCTCCAACTTTTTTAACAACATTGTTACATAAGCTTCTTCATACAGTATAAGCGTTTGCTGCATAAAGTCTGTCTGTTGCTCCATTCGATGTCCTTTATGGTCCTTTTAGGACAGAAACTTTTTTTGGCACTCACTAAATCAGAGAAAGAGGTGGAACAATGGTGCAGTGGGTAGCATTGCCGCCGGGTGCACCAGGGTGCCGTTTTCGCTCCTGAGCCTGAGCTTGGGTTACTGTCTGTGTAGAGTTTCCCATGTTGTCCATGTGCCTGTGTGGGACACCAGATTCCCCCCACCTCTCAAAAACACTCAAAACTTCCTCTCTGAACATGTATGTGTGTGTACTGGCAGTGCATTCAGGGTGTATTCCTGCCTTTTGCCAGATCATCGAAAAAAATTCGGAGTGAAGAGAATTATTGTACGTTTTTTTGTTTGTTTGTTTTTGAGTAGCCACAATCCTGGAATAGTTATCCAGATGTTACAACCCCAAAACTGCGCCGGTGTTTTAGAGGAGCAGGAGGAACATGACCTGGAGAAAGTTCTGTTCTTTCAGTCCTTGTCAAGTCCTTCAAACACACCCTCAGGTCTCAGAAATCATTTGGGAGGAGCCAGCTCTCTCATCTACGCAAGCTGTTTTCTTTCCATGGCATCGTGCCATTGCTGCACTGCTGTAAGCGTTCCAAAAAAAAAAAAAAAAAAGCACGGGACTTATTTCTTCTGTTAGATCCTTCCTGAGATCCATTTCCCATCTGTCGTATTAGCGTCCATCCCTTTACAAGTCCAGGCCGTTAAAATCCGGGAAGGTTAATTAGAATAAAAGCCCAGTATTAATACATGGTACAAATCTGTGTGAGCGTATGAGCCGAGAATCGGTGTGTGTCTTCGGGAGGCGGGGACAGCTTCATTAAAAGGGGGATGGGCTTGAAACCGAGCACGCTTTATGGTGGCTTGGCGGACAGGTAAGAGATGAGAGCGGCGACGGCGCAGATGTAGGTGATGATGCCGAAGATGATGGAGACGATGGAGAGCCAAAGAGTGTGACTAGATGCCTTGTTTGCTGCCTGGATATCGCCCTGCGCCCACGCTTTGTTTGTCTGGCGAAACAAAAAGTCAGGATCAGACTAAACATTAGTGCAAGTTTTAGATATCTAACCACACGCATGATGAATTCATCACTCAGCACCAGGTTAGACTAGAATTGATTCCAACAGCCCAGACAGCAGTAAAAAGACAGATATGTAGCTGGGATGTAGATATATCAAGTGTTAGTCATAGGACATGTGACAACAAAATTATAGACACCGACTAATGTTTTTAGGAAAAACCATAGCAGCTTTAAAACAAAATCATCTTTTGCCAGTTTTAGATAAATTGTAAACGTTACTTGTCACATTAAAATATGACAATGATGTAATTACACTTAGAGCAGGGTGTAAACTTAAACACACACTTAAACACTCAAAGAGCCATGTGGACAAGAACAGAAAAGAAAACACCAGGAACCACAAAACCCTTTTGACATCTAAAATGAAGACGCATATATTGTTTTTTACCTTTATGCTATGTTTAAAAAAAAAAGTATAGTGAAATCACTGAACTGCTACAGAGAAAAAAAAATATATTTCTGCATGCAACAAAAACAACAAAGGTTACTTTCAAATAAAATACTCAATGTCTATTTGAGTCCTCCTCGTATTTATGAAATAAAAAGGTTGTGATGCATATTTTGAGCATCAAAAACATTAACTCATTTTATTTTTTAATGTTACAAGATCACCATAATATTAAAATTTGTTAAATTTTGTTAATTTGTCATGTTAAAAACTAACAGATAAAATACTCATTTTCTATTTCCCGAAGTCACAGTGAGCTGCAGCAGAGAGATGAAAGAGCCACATGCGGCTCCGGAGCCGCGGGCTGCCGACCACTGACTTTTGCATTTAGGAACAAAAAACACATTTTATGTTCTTACATTTTTATTTAAGTGCTAGATGTCTCTGTGACTTTGTTCACTTAGAATTTAATTTCACACTTATAAGTGCGTTTTAAAAAATGTACATCATCTATTGAATTTTGGAATTAACAAAATTTTTACGTGTTACCATGAGGTGTGCGGATTGAAGGTATGAGATCGCGTTTGTTAAGTAGATTTCAATTGCACACTCATAAGCACGTATCAAAAAAAATGTACAGCGCCATCTGTTGAATTTTAAGATGAACTAATACTTTTTTTCAAGGTCAATTTTTGATAAAGATGCTTTTCATTGGCGGCATGATGGTGTAGTGGTTAGCACTGTCGCCTTGCACCTCCAGGGTCTGGGTTCGATTCCCGGCCAGGCTCGATTCCCGTC
>JAQQZS010000037.1:24962266-24981295 GCA_030068045.1 Platyallabes tihoni
AGGCTAATTGGTGTTCCCAAATTGCCCGTAGTGTGTGTGTGCCCTGCGATGGATTGGCACCCTGTCCAGGGTGTACCCCGCCTTGTGCCCTAAGTCTCCTAGGATAGGCTCCAGGTCCCCGCGACCCTGAATACAGGATAAAGTGCTATAGAAGATGAGTGAGTGAGTGTTTTTCATTTAAATTTCAAATTAGCATATCTTCTCTTCCTGATTGTGATGAGACAAAGCCTCGGCCAAATACAGTAGTTTTTATGTGATGCGTGCACAAACAGACAGACAGACAAAAATTCCCAAAAACATTCTGATGTGTCCTATTACTCATCTAACATCTCACAAATATCTTCAATTCTACAAATATCTTCAATGTACAGTTTTATTACAGTATATGTATAGAAGAAGATTTTGAAACTTAATACTTAAGAGAAAGTAAAGTTAATGCAGGGATATCAGCTACTTCATCAGTTTAATAACTGCTAAATAAATAAACCAATAATTCCTTTTTGAAAGTGTTCCTGTGAGAAAACCAGTCTGCTCTAATTCTCTTTGCTAATGAAGTGTATAAGATGAAAATAATGATCCCAACAGGAAACACACTTTTTTTTTTACGCCTAAAAGCAAGAGAATTTCCATGCATTGCACGTCTTCACAGTATGCGTACAAAAATCGGTTGAAAATGGTTGCTGCAGGAAAAAATGAATAATATTACCAGAAACCGGGAGTAGCTTTTTCAATTTCAGTGTTGGAACAGTGCTGAAAACTGGTGATGATGATGTTAAGTATTTTAGAATTTTTATTTGTGTTTAACAGCGTGAAGATTCTCTTTAGTATTTCAAATGTCAGAATTATATCAATTATAAGCCTAGAACTATTAAAAATACATCTAATTACCAGCTGTGTATCGCTGAGAATTTGAATAAACAGATTCACACTTCCATGGGTAATAAAACCGTAAACTAAATTCTTCTGACTTCCAATTAAAGCTGAAATTTAAGCATATCCACAAGAAGTGATCCAAAATGAAACTTGTCATCTCCCCAAATTTGCAAACAAGCTGCATGTAACATTGTTAAGATGTAATTTGCATACATTATCCCTACTTAGGCTGGATGGGTAAGTGTACGTGTACGCGTTTGTGCTTTCTGGGAAATAATCCATGTCACGGTTGTGTGTGCGCTTCCACAGAAAAGACTCGTCTCCAAATTTGACGAGACCAGCGGCACGGAGTACAATCTCCGAGCTGTCATGTCGTAATTAGTGTAATTCTGGCACGACGTGAATGCACTGATAGCCGGCTAGAGTTTGTGTGCATAATTATTTAAAGACAGAAATCGCCGGGGTAGGAGACAAAATTCTCAACACACACCTAATGCAAAAGCAAATAAAGGACGAAAGCGTTACCCGAGCTGTTGTTACAGTACATTCGGTATTGGTCCTGGTGCTGTTTTGAAGGATGCGGTTTTAAAAACCAGGACGCTATCTGACCATCATAATCTCTGAGCTGTTAATTGCTAATATTGACCCCTTTTGTGTAGTCATTTCCCTAGACTCTGAGGCAAATCAGCATTTAACAGAGAATCTTTCAGACTGTCATCTAATCTGTCTCCAGCGTAACCATGGGCAGTGGGACCATTTGGCAGAGCTGGACCAGACCTAAATCTTATACCCTGTTGTCTGTCAATCTGATGGCTCTAATAAGCAACTGACCGACTTCCTGCCTAAGATTTTATTACATTTTATATATTTTTTATTGCATATATTAACCAAATTCAACTTCAGGAGAGCTTTTCCTTCAAATCATACAAACCATCAGTGCTGTGAATCATCTATAAAGTGAAATATTAATCAGCTTCCTTTATTTTAATAGATTCACTTTACAACTCATTACAACAGCTTCAGGCTCCTGAGTGCTGCAACAGAAAAGAAAATTGGATGCGCTCGCTTGGTAGGAGGCATGGCACACACTCATTCCCCTGCCGATCACAGCGTATTGTGGGTGTCTTTGGTGCTCGTGTATGCGGATAGCAGTTTCCTCTGTTATAGAGCGTGAACAGCAGTTAGAAACGATGCGATAGCTGGCTTTATGTGTCCCAGTGGGAGCATGTCTAACCTGTGTATATACCCTACTGTGAGAAATTGGGGAGAAAATTTAAATAAAAAAATGAAAAAGGACAGGTTTACATTAGAATTCACAAAGACGTCAGTTTCAGTTAGAAATATTCACTTCTTCATCCAGTGTGATAATGAGCAGTTAAAAAAAGAAAGAAGATTGTGTTTTCCCTTGTCCTTGTTTTTCCTCTGTTCCTATGTCCTCAATTTTCCGTGTGCTTTCATTATTGCGTTTGTTTCATTTACTTCTTCCATCTTATTTTCTTCATCTGGTCTATTATCAGTGGCTCATTATCAGGTAATGACACTATCCAGACGTATAAATATATATTTCCAGATTACATTCCTGTCTTGGCTTCCTATTGGTTTATGTCTATCTAGTCACCACATACGTGTTTTCTCAGTTCTGTACATATATTGCATTCTTGGAAACCTTCCTGGTTTCCGGATATTTCCTGGTTCCCTTCCTATTTCTTCGTTTCCGAGATCTGGTTCCCTGTTTAATTACCTTCCATCATCCCTAACCTCATTGTCTTCATTATCAGCCCTTATTTTCAAAAGCAACTTCATCCTCCATTGGAAATGCATGATAACCGGCTGAACATTATGAATTTAATTAAATCTATAAGGAACTGACCAGAACACCAGGATATTACCATGTGATCCAAACCCATGAGATGGGTAATAAAGAATTGACACAAGTCTGGATCATGCATGCTGATCAGGGAATTTGTACTACTATCACATTGACATCTTAGCTTTGGGCATTCTGTGTGAAATTATGTGTGAGAAGCAGCTTGGAGGATCAAGTCATAGAGCTTTAAGGTATGAAAAAAGGGCTTAAAAGGCTTGATCTGATTTATGAAGTTAGAAGAATATACAATTTCAAATATCCAGATCCTATGATGTTTTTCCACGTAAAACATACCTTACAGGATAAATCAGCGCAGTTAGAACTATGGATACAACAACCTGACTTCTAATCCTCACTGTGGCACGATTTCAAATCCTCACTTCTAATCTTCACTCTGTGATCTACAACCAGAAACTAGATTTCTACGCTGCCCTCAAAGATCCTCACTGCGGACTACATCAACCAGCCATAACTTAACAATGCTAAGTATCTCCCAATATTATGTAGGTTCCCCTTGTCCTCTGCCCCCTCAGCTCATGATTCCAAAGGACCTCTGCGGGTGCGCTGTGGTGTCTGGCACAAGAATGCTACCAGTGGATCCTTTGGGTGCTGTGGGTTGTGGTGAGACCTCCATAGATCAGACCTCCATGGATCAGACTTGTTTGCATCCCATGGGTACTCGATCGGATTAAGTTCTGGGGAGTTTGGAGGTCAGGGTGGCAGACGTGGGCTCTTTGCATGCTGGACCCTGTAGTAGGTGTTCTGGGACCTTCCTCTCATGACCAGCATTGGCATTTTTTTAGCAATTTGTTCTGCATTGGCTTTTCTGTGGGCTTAAACAAGACAGGCTGGCCTTGTGTACTCATGATCCTCTTACCAGTTTACTGGTATATAATTGATAATCAGTGTCAATGTGTTAATGGTTTGTAGTGTTAATGTTACGGCTGATCGGTGTATAAAGGCTCACTTTCCTACAGCTCATTGAGTCATGCACCTGTCTATACCAAGCCTTCTAATTCTTTACTATCACGTTAAAGGTTACAGTATTTTTGGTTTATGGTGTATAACTCTTGTCCAAGTATCTCAGTTTGCACATCACCTAACATCTTGGCTTCTTTCTGTTTTTTGATTATTAAAAATTCTTAAACATAAAGTAACTTATAACCATCAGCATTTCCACCACCTGAAAGTTACAAGTAAACCATAAAATGCAATAATCACCTTTCTAAATTTTTTTCACATTTACACAGTGACAAAATCAATAGTTTTGTCACGGTTTAAGTTCGTCCATGGATAAGCGGCTTTAGTGAATAAACAGGAAATTCTATTTCTGTATTTTAAATTTTTATGATGTTAAGTGGAACATTAGACGTTCATCTTGTAACACAGTACGACCACGGTCTCTAATGATATAATCCTGTTTGTCTAGCTGTAGTGTCACAGGAATAAATCTATAATGTATGTGCTTGTATCCAAAAGCTGCAAATCCCTGACAAGTTCCAAGTGACTTTCTGCCTTTTGCCAGCTCCATAATAAATTATATACAGTGTACGGTCTCAAAAGTACGGTCCCATATTTTTTAAAAGAAATTTCTACAGATATTTATTTTATCTTACATAGTGTAGTGTAGTGTGCCTATAGAAAGAGTATTTTTTTTTATCATTTATTTTAAGGAATAATAAAACTTTCAGTTTATTCACTAAAGCATTACAGAAAATGTTTTGGATCTCCTTAAACAAAGTAAAATATTCCATTATATAGCAATTTCTATGATAAATAAATACATTCTGGGATTTTACCTTTAGTTTAATGAAAAACTGTAGAAAGTTCTCCAAGTTTTCTACAGTATACTGTATAATAAAGCTACCCCATAGTAGACCCGAGAGAATCAGTGCAGTTTCACAGACCAGCTTTAATGCCATTTTTATATGCCGATTATTGCGTTTCATAGTAACACTTTAAGGTAACTTTTAAAAAAGGTTAAAAAAAAAAAAAAAGGTTTAATTTGACATTCACACATTAATGCCTCTCATACAACAGTGTTATTTTCTGCCACACTAATTTAATTGGTCAAGCAGAGCTCGAAGAGTGTGTTTAATTAACTGTGTATCATTCTGTACATCGTGTCGTGTTCACAACGGAGAATTCCACTTCATCCCAAACAACTTGTTAGCAACATCAGCACAATACATTTCAGAAATATAACTTTTAACTGAAATTAGAAAAGCTTGTCCAGTGCAGATGAAAAGAAGGAAGAGAAGCCAAATACTGAAAGCCCCCTTGATGTTAGCTAGCCAGTCAGGTATTACATTCTTGTACATTGCAATTTTCTATTCGATTCAATAGAAGTAATGCTTACGGTATATTAAGTATTAAAACTAGTTAAAGTATTTAATAAGCAATGAAATGCATGAACTCAAACACAGAGAAAGTATAAATCTTACAGATGATCCAGGTGGTGTTACATGTGTTACATGCTATATTTTTTTAAGGATTTTGTCAATTTCAGACCACTTTACAGTACGTACCTCTCGCTTATCTCATTCACTCATCTCTCATTCTCTACACCGCCTGTCTCTACACCGCCTATCCTATCCTGTTCAGGGTCACGACAGTCACACTCACAAACTACGGGCAGTTTAGATATGTCAAATAGCATACTCTGCATGTCTCTGGACTGTGGGAGGAAACCAGAGTCGCTGGAGGAAACCCAACAAGCACCGAGAGAACAGGTAAACTCCGCACACACACAAACCCAAAGGCGGGACTCAAACCCATGACCCTGAATGTGCAATGCCACAGTGCTAACCACCACACCTTTGTAAACCATTCAAACATTTAACTTCTGTAAATAATTTGTTTAAAAATAAACATAAATGAATTGATACCGAATGAAAAACTGATCCATCAATTCACTGAATTGAATTGACCAATAAAAGATTGAATACATTTGCAAAATCAATTAAACTGCACAGCTCACCTTCTTCAGAATCTAGCCAACATAGCCATAATAATACAAACATTTTGCATTATTCTGTACGAAATATAAAGTAAATAAATTTCTTCTTTTTCGATTGTCATGGTTATTGTCAGGGCTGCGATTACCTACTTTAAAACTGCCTTCTTGCTCGTGTGATACTGCTTATATATTGTAGGGGGAAAGAACAGTTTAGGCATACATTTGTGAACTTATTTCTACTTATTGTGTCATACATGAATATACAGAACTTAATCTTCTATTTCTTTTGCTTCCTTATTGGAATCACAAAAATCCTGTTGTACTGAACGAATGAGAAACGAGCGTCACGGCTGCCCTATACCATGATTTATGCTTCCTGTTCCATTCCTACCTCGGGTTCATTATTCAACATTTCAATCTTATTTCTCCTGTGTAGCATCTCTCTGTGTTTTTAGATTTCATTAGGGAACAGAAGCAGTGCGGTGCCAGGCGCCTGGAGTTGACTTGTTATTGGAAAATTTGTGGTATTTAATATAGTTGTAACTTTCTGTTTGCAATAAATTCCATCATTTGCTTCATACAGAATTCAGATCAGATTTTTTTTAAAAATTATTTTACAAACAAGAGAAGGAGATATTTTTAACAAGCAAGCTGATGTAAGTCGTACTGAAATCTACTTCTTACTGGTTATTACTTCAGTCAGGCCACAATTTTCAAACAAAGATTATGTATAGGAACGTAATAGCTACAGTTTGGATTTATTCTGTCGTATTTATTCTATATTGTTACAGGTGGCTGTTAGAATGCTAGTTAATATCACCACAGCTATTTTCATTAGTAAATTAAGTTTAGTTAACATTTGTTTATGGTCCTTGGTTCATTGGTGTAAGATGGCCCAATATACCATCAGTCAATTCACTGAAACTCTGTGTTGGACTTGAGACATTTATACGTGATGTTTTCTTTTACTTGTTTTAATTACTTAACCATTAGGTGCATCACTTTAATCTGTCATACACATAATTCATCCCATAACCTCGTACTTCAGTACATCTAAATACAGTACGCACTCTTATCTAGTGCTGCTAATCTCCTGAACGGCAACTACGCTACGTTCTTTATTTTTCTACGCATTCTGAGGCATCTGTAGATTGTGCCAGCTCCAGACAAAGGCCAACCCTGCGAGGATCCTGAGGCATCCAGCTGAAATCTGCTTCATGATGGTGTGGGTCTACACATGCTGCCCCTAAGCACCCAGTGATCCAGACCCCCCTCTGTTCTCTGAACCTACTGACTCAGCCCTGTGCTGAACTGGACTCCATGTTAACTTGAACAACTTCTGTTATACCGAACTTCCAGCACACATGATGCCGTTATATAATTCTTGTTATCCGTTATCACCCAAATGAGGATGTGTTCCCTGTTGAGTCTGGTTCCTCTCAAGGTTTCTTCCTATTGCCATCTCAGGGAGTATTTCCTTGCCACCGTCGCCGACACCCCTGGCTTGCTCATCAGGGACAAACTCATCATTATATAAACACATTTTTTGTCACACATACCCACTTCCATAATTTTCTTTTCATATTGTGAAGCTGCTTTGATACAATGACCACTGTTAAAAGCAGTATATAAATAAAATTGAATTGAATTGAAACTGAATAAATGATTGTAAAAAGTATCCAAATTCTTCAGTTTAAATCGTACGTTATATGAATTTTCAAATGCTAAAATTCTAAGCATTTTAGCAAAAACAAACATGGTCTATGTGTAGCAACACACCATGAGTAAAACATTATTATACTGTATGACATTACAACACCTGTAATTACATTTAAAATAAAACACAACAATACTTTAGACAAACTATGCTTTGGATTTTTAATTTTATTTTAAAATATAAAATATGTTTTACAAAAACTGTGACTTTTATAAGCACGCATCAAGCTCGCTGACCTACACTCAATCTACAACAAGCAGTGCTCGACCAAGGCCAGGAAGATCATAAAGGACTTCAGCCACCCCAACAATGGAATGTTCTCTCTGTTGCGGTCAAAAAAAAAGCGCTTCCACTCCCTGAAGACCAACACAGAGAGACTGAGGAGAAGCTTCTTCCCGCAGGCTATACGGTCTCTCAATCACACCACCACACAGGACTGAACACTCTGCTGCCACTCATACCGTATAACACTCAGCACTTTGCACATCAATGCACATTTAACTCAATTGTACATTGTTATGCTGCTTTGCTTATGACTGGACATTTCCATTTCAGGTACATCTCAATTCTATTTTCTATTTTTATTACTGTACATAATGTCAATTTTACTATACTCTATACTGTAAAATTTGTATTATAATGTCTTACTATATTCTTATTTCATATTCCTATTTAGGATAGTTTTTTTTTAAAATAGTTGTTAAACGTTGGTTAAACACTTCACTGTATATCGTACTTGTATGACATGTGACAAATAAAATTTAAATTTAAATTGGGCTTTGTTATTTGATTTGGGTGTAAAGATATTCCATACACATGAAAATTGATAGAAAATACACACGGAGAGGCCCGAAAAATGTATACATACTTTAATATGAAACATTTATGCCTCTGTTGATAGTGTCAAAATGGTGCGACTACTGAAATCTTTAGAGGGAACATAATACTACACATTGCTGCCATCATTAAATTCGATACTACCAGTCAAAAGTAGACACACCTCCTAATTCCATGCTCTTAGGGTAAAACAATGCTGTAGGCGTCCAAAATACACAACAATCTTCTTTGAACAGTTGATGTTGAGATGTTTCAGCTACTTACTGTCTGTACAGCCTTTATTACGACTTTAATTTGAGGTGCTTTTTATTAATTTGAGGATTTTTGAGGCTGGGAACTCTAAATGAACAACTTCGCTGCAGCAAAGGTAAGTTTTGTTCTTGCTTTCCTGGGATGGTCTTCATGTGAGCCAGTTGGATCATTGGGTGGCAAATAAAAATTTTTGATTAAATTTTAGCTGTACAGTATAGCGCTTATAACAATGGTCTTGCAAATGCACTAACTATTTCAGAACAGCTGACCTTTGTGTCTTAAAAAACAACACACTGTCCTTGTTCCTTAATTACAGAAAATAAATCATGAAACAAAACCATTGCATTAGAAGATATGTCCAAACTTTTGAATAGTATTCTATATACAGTACATACAGGTATATGTTCAACTTGAATTTAATTTGTAATACATTTAATATTTATTGATTTTTATGTTTGTTTTTTGGATAAGTATTTTCATAGTAAAGGGATTTTTGTACCTTCTGAGACAGATAGAAGGCAGCGATGCCTAAAGGCCAGAAGCAGCAGAGCATAGAGAAGAAGGCCAGGCCAAGGTGATCCTGTGGGATCATAAGCGGGAAGTTGCTTTCACTTTCCGTGTCAGTGAAGTCGTCACTGGAAGAATCCTGGGAGAGAGAGCAAGAGTTATGATTTGGCAAAATGCAGATAATATCACAGCCACATGTACTTAGGGCAATCAGTAAGAAAAGGTGAAATGAAAAATTACTGATATGCTTAAACCTTTTAATAAAGCACAGGATTATAATAATGTATAATATGCGTGGTTGAGAGTGTTATTGTATATATGCATATATAGTATGTGTATTTTACAGTAATGTTTTCTGTAGGGAGAAACATTTAATGATGAAGACTAAAGCTGAAGTTTTCCTCTGTTTACTCTTTCCTCTGTCCTGTTTTTTGACAATATGACAAGCTGCAATGTTTTGGCTAATTAACATTTAGAAAGAAGCTGGTGACAAAAAAGCTGTTTATAGTCTATTTTTCTTCATGAATAAAAAAGGAAATTGCTTAATGTCACACCACCGTCCTGGTGTATCGTGCTTTATTCCATGCATATCGAATATATGGAGTAGAGGACAATCATCAATAATTATAAAATATAATATATAAAATTTAAACAGTTACAGTAAATATCAATTAAAAATTTACTTATTTGTACGTTTTAAATGTATATTAAAATGTACCTTATTTAAAATACATAAACACCAAATATACAGAATACATCTTGTATTCATTCCTACTTTAAATATGTTTTTAAATGCATTAATGACGCATTAGGATTTTTTTGCATTCGTTAATATTGGCAGGTTAGTTTAAATTGTACTTTTACAATGCTGACTGCTTGAAATCGGTTATAAATAGAAACATAACTGTATTGTACTGAATTTTAATTTTGCGTATCATTACACCTCCAAAATCATGCACAGTTAATTCCATAGAAGGCTTTTAACACCTCATTAAATTCCTGTTTGTAACAAAATCTGCATCCTGAACAGTCCATTCATAACTGCATCATCTTCACGTCAGGTTTTCATTATCTTGCTGGAAAATGTATATAAATGTGCTATGAATGCATAGTGTAGATACTGTTCAGTGCATAAAGTATGACCATAATTGTGAAATGTTCATTAAACTCATTCCAATGCATCATATTTTCCACCTAGATTGTTTCTGCATCCTATTTTTTAATGCCCCGGCTGGAGCTAATGTGACTGAATGAGGTTATGCCAAATGCGCAACGGCAGAGGTTCCCTTCAGGCGAGCAGTGACTTGTTCTTTTTAAAAAAATTGCAACAATTTCCATCTCTCTTCTCCTTTCTGACCTTGTCTGAATGTTCCTTCCGTTTCAGTCTCTCCAACAAATTTATTTCCAGACACACATCATGAATAATTTATCTCATAGCAAGCCTAATCATTTTGTGGGGTTGATATTTAAACTGAAAAGTGGGAAAGCTTTGTCTAACTGTGTAACTGATTTTTTTTCCCCCTTATAGTCTTATTAAAATCGATACAGAGAAAAATAAAAGCTGGTGAGGGAACAGCTGTTTTTAGTACTTTATACCTACTGTAACTTGTAACGAGATTGCATGTAACTACCACATTAAGAAGCATGATCATTTGATCATCGTTTATGACTGTGGTATTGGCAAATGTGGGGGATCTAAAAGTTTCAGGAATTATATACAAAACCTTGAATAAAACATGTTCTCCAGATTTTATAAGACTTGCCCTCACAGCTACCATTTTGTGTTGCCAATCTTCAGTGGCCAGATTTTGATAGACTGCAATTACAACCATATTATATTTGACCTCTAAATTAAAATCAACACTGGTGTGTGTAATAAACAGTGACAGCTAGAGCTGCCCACCTTCAGAAGAAGCCTGGTCTGATGACATTTTCCATATTAACCTGGACTTGTCTCGGATTATTTGCATTAGTCTCTTGGGTATCGGTTATGAGAGTTTGTAAAAAGTAATGTTTGGGTCATCTTTTCATTTAGCATGCATAAAATGTGACATCAACGTCTTGACTGAACCATTTTTGTCTTGACTTCTTGAGTTTTAAATAGTTCTGGTATTGGCCTTGGTTTTGGCCAAAACATTTGACATTTGATGTGAACATACGTGGACCCTCCATAATCTTCAAAGTACAAAATGATCTAGACTGTCTTTTGAACTGAACATGTTCCAGTATGATAAAGCCCCAATAAATGCGTTTTGCCAAGGTTGGAGTGGAAGAATTCAAGTATCCTGACCTTGAAATACAGACTGCATCACAGGGCTCCTCTCCTGACATCTATACCTGAATAAGCACAAATCTCCAAAGCCAAACTCAAAATCTAGTTGAAAGTGTTCCTAGAAGAGTGGAGGTTATTTTAACAGCCAAAGGGGTCTAAATCTGGAATTTGAGTTTGCAATAAAGCACTAAGATGGTCAGGTGTCCCAAAACATATGGCCATATCCACTTATTTAAATATTATTAGCATACCAAGGTTGGATGCAGATGTTTACCTGTTTAAACATCTGCCCCATTCATTCTAGTAAATTTGGTCTTGGTCAACTCCCGTTTAAACAGCTTATCATACAACATCTTCAAACTGGGGAGGGTTTGAAGATGCCTAACACACGAATCCTCTGAGACTTTGAAAGTAGCCAAATTCATCATTTTTATCTTGTAGTCATGCTGAATCTCAGGGCAGTGTAACACCTCTTAGAAGAAAGCACCATCTGCCCTCTTTTGTATACATTAGCTCACAGAGGTCTTTGGTGACAGATGACTGACAGGAGAGAGAGTATGCCATCTCGCCATCTCTCCCACCAAGTACAGGCAAATTTAAATTTTCTGGATGATGCAGCGATCGCCTTATTTGTCTTTTTTGGTTTTCTAACAAATTTAACACATGCATCAATCACAGATTTTAGTTTTCTAGCCAGATTTTATGTTTGCTTATTTAACCGTTAAGGCCAAGGACACCATTTATCACTAAGCCAGTGTACTGTTTCCATAGTAACAGCACCATGTGTTTTGCATTTCAGTTCCTTTTTAGATTCTTTTCTCTTGCCTCATCCCTTATTGCTCTCACCTGGTGGTCAAGCGCGAGTTGTCCTCTATATCACTCTCACTCACTCATCATCTATACCGTTTATTCCTGTATTCAGGTTGTTTGGGGTGGGGGCGGGGGGGACTGGAGCCTATCCCATGGCATGAGGCGGGGTACAGCCTGCAAAGGGTGCCAATCCATCGCAGGGCACACACGCACACACTCTATGGGCAATTTGGGAACGCCAATTAGCCTAATCTGCAGGTTTTGGATTGTGGGAGGAAACCGGAGTACCCGGCTGAAACCCACCAAGCACAGGGAGAACATGCAAACTCCATGCACACAGAGACGGGAATCGAACCTGGCCGGGAATCAAACCCGAACCCTGGAGGTGCAAGGCGACGGTGCTAACCACTACACCACTACGCCATTCCTCTCTAACATCCAATAATAAATATGCTGGGTTTTCAAGTCAAACTAGGATCTTTTATTCTTATTATAGAATAACAGAACACAGTTATGAGACTTAAAAACTACCTTTATTTCTCCATATCATCCCATGCAGCACTAACACACTTATCCCAGCATTTCACTAGGGCTTGGATCAAATCAATATAGACAGTTTTCTCAGTATCCCGAGGGCTGTGAGTAGATTGCCTGCCTCATGTCTGAAAAACTGGACTCCCTGGAACTTCCTTAACAGCCCAAACATATAGAAATGGCTTAGAGTGAGGTCAGGAGGACTGTACGAGGGGATGTGGCAATAACTCCTGGCCGAGTTCTGGAATGTGCAAGTGGTGTTGGTGAATAAAAGTACGTACGGTAACCATAGACAAATTCATCTCTTTCGCAAGTTGGCCAGAAGTCGATTTTCAAGGATCATTCGTTCCACTCACTGAATGTTAATGGGAGATGACTGAGCCACCTCAGCTGGAATCGCATTCACGGAAATACTGCTGTCTAAAATGTTCTATTACAATGTTTTACTAAGTCTCATCAAAATGTTGTGCTTGAAACCTTCTGTAGCTGTCAGTCAGTTTTAAGGCTTCATTTCAAGTCCCAGTTTGACTTGAACGCCCCTCATAAAAGAAAAATGCGCCTATATTTTACAATATATATTTAAAATACTATATCAATGCCAATCAATGCAAAAAGACTAAGCTACTAAATAATATTGGTGATAGATATGGATGGGAAATTTTTACATATATTAAAATTATGATTTTTTTTTATAATATACAATAATGTTTTGTTTTTTTTAATTTTTTTTACTTTATTTCAATTTAGATTTTGTTTTCATATTATTGTTTTGTGCTGGGATGTTTTTCCTTTGGATGGTGTAGGGTGATCCCTTTAGTTAGTTAGATTAAAAAAAATAAAAAGTTCTACAAACACAAAGAGAGAAAGATGCACTTAAAATCGCACCTCAAAGTCTGGCAGCAGGTCGTCTTCATCCTCCATGTTGTAGGACACGCTGTGGACGTCTCTGCTTACTGCCATCAGCTTCCGCTTCAGAGGAGATCCAGGCTGGATATCCATGAATGTGGTTTCTAGGTACTCCTTGCTGTGGAGGCCCAGGGAGTCTGCAGGGCCCCATATAGGAGCAGAAGGAGTGTAGAAAGACTCGATCGTGCTGGGGAGTGAACACGGATCCAGCAGCTGCTCCTGGGATACATCCATAGGAACGGAATAGCTCGTCCATGCTGGAGACGGCAGGTGTTTTTCGTCTTCGCATCTCACAAAAATGCCCTTGAAGAGGCTGCTGTTGCCCATTCTGGATGAGTGGGTGGGGCTGTCTTCCAAAAGAGGGTGCTCCAATTCATCCAGGCTCTCCATCCTGTTTTTGAGTGACGTGGCTGTTGAGGAGATCTCAGTGCAGCTCTTGGTTTTTATTGTAGAGCGGGTAATCCATTTTTAATGTATTTTTTTAATTGTTGTTTCATACAAGCATGAATCATCTTGCAGGTGGGGAATAAAGCTGTGTGCCTGAACTTCTCCCTCCTCTTAATTCCTCTCTTCCTTTCCTCCCTCTATTGTGCGTATGAGCTTGTCTAGCGCATTTCACTTTCTCCACGTCAGAAGCTATCTGCTCCAGGCCATGAGGGCCAAACGAGTGGTCAATGTCACATTTCACATTCCACAGGATGGGGTGAATCTCTGGCTTATAAATATGCTAATAACCTTCGCAATCCACAGAAAGAAAGGTAGGAGTCAGTTTCAGTGATGGAACGCTTTAATTAGCAAGTCGTTGAAGTCTGGGAGGGAAAATGAAAAAGAGCGTTAATTGCTAACTTTCCTGAAGGTGTGTCAGTTCTCACTGCTAATCTAAACGTATTGTCATAGACTAATGAGGTCAGAGTATTGGACTTTGATTTAAACACAAAGTAGATGGTGATGAGAATAATAGGAATGATTTTTTAAAAGGAGAAAAGCTAACAAAAATACGTTTTAGATAAGCTTTTTGGATTGGCTTTTTTTTTTTTTTTTAGAAAAGGAAAGATGCATCCTGAGACTGGCAGATCATTAAAAAAAAAAATGACGTCTACAATCAATTTTGCAGTTCAGACAGCGTTGTCAGTGTTGCAGAAGTAGAATCTGCTCAGCCGGGCTTTTCACTGCCCACTCAGAATGTTGCTGGAGGGAAAAGTGATGAAGAAATCACAGCTTGGGGTATTGATTTATTTGTGTGTGAGATAGAGGAGCCGGAGTCTTCCTTTGGGATATGTATTTTTAATGCCGTCCTGGCCGGAGCTTCAGTCCAAACCAGCGGGAAGACACCCAAAGCCGTTCCTAATGTACTTCTGCTCGTCTCAGTGCACTGCTCTGCACCAACAAAAACAAGAACAAGGTCAGTGGTCATCTTGTAATGATTCTCAGTGCACAACAATAACTGACACCTGAGTCCACTGATATCTAAAGGCCAGGCATTTTTGCTTGCACGCCAGGAGAAATAGCACCAGAGGTCACACACTGAATGCCAGGACACTGGGCCCTTGTGCAACAGCATATTATAGACCTGTTCATGGCTCAAAGGAGTGTAAGTGCAGAGGGTGACTTGTTGAGGCTCTTTAAAACGGCTGGATGGATTCCAATGGTTGGTAAAGAACTGAAACATTTATCATTGTAACCTCATTCTGGGCTTTCGGCCTGACTTCCCTCCCTCAGTATACAAAATCTCTAAAGCCAAAAGAGAGGACACCAAGCCAAATATACTGGCAAAGAGAACGAAAGAGAGGGAGAGAGAGAGAAAATTCCCAGAATCCATTAGCATCAAGCTTTCTCTTTTTTGGACATACGAATGCCGGCTGTCTGAAAGAAAATTGATAGTTTATATATATCCATATTTTTGTCCAAAACCTTGACATTAAGGACATTAGGTAATCTCTCTGTAGCTCTGCCAGTCCACGGAGTTGGCAGGGCAGTAAAGCATCTGATCAATACTCATACTGATGTCATCAGGAGTTGCTTTCCTCTTGCTAAATGCCCTGCAGCCCTGCATGATTCAGACTGAACAGCTAATGTGTCCTGAACGGATACGAATACAGGTACTGGAAAGCAGGTGCACTATTTGTTGAAAATTTTCCGAAACGATAACAGGAGATCTGGTGGAGATTAGCGGTACTGTATATATATATATATATATATATATATATGATATGCACTCACTCGCTCATCGTTTATACCGCTTAGTCCTGTATACAGACAGGTTCGTAGGGTACCAGGAGCCTATCCCAGGTGACTTGGGGTATAAGATGGGGAACACCCTGGACGGGGTGCCAATCCATCACAGGGCACATACACATACACACTTATCCACACACTATGGGCAATTTGGGAATGCCAATTAGCCTAATCTGCATGACTGTGGGAGAAAACCGGAGTACCCGGAGGAAACCCACCAAGTAAGGGGAGAATATACAAACTCCAAGGACAAGGCGGGAATCGACCTGGACCCTGGAGGTGCAAGGCGACAGTGCTAACCACTGAGTCACCATGCCACCATGATATGCACTACATGGTCAAACGTTTCTGGACACCAGACCATCATTTCCCCAGTGGTTCAGGATGAATTTGTACCTTGCAGCATTGCAAGTCCCCTTTACTGGACCCAGGAGAGAGCTGAACCTGTTCCAGCCTAACAACGCACCTGTGCAGAAAGTGAGGTTTGGACTGAAAGAAGTGAAGTGTCCCGCACAGATCCCTGACCAGAACCCCACTTAACACCTTTGGGATGAACTGGAACACCAACTGGGCCTCAACCATCAGCGCCTGACCTCGGGAATGTGCTTGTGGCTGAATGAACACATATTCCTACAGCCATACTCCAAAATATAACCTTTCCAGAAGAGTGTATACGTTGCAGGGACTACAACTAGAATGGAATGTTCAACAAATACAAATGGGTGTGGTAGTCAGGTGTCTGTATACTTTTCAGTATATAGTGTATTCATTAATCATCCTTAGTAACTGTCTAGTCCTGGTTGCAGTTGTTTAAATTCAATTACAAGTTTGGGAAACAAAACCATAAAAAACAAAGCATATATCTAAAGAGACTACCTGTGAAGTTTAGGCTGTCTGTCTGTCTGTCTGTCTGTCTGTCTGTCTGTCTATCTATCTATCTATCTATCTATCTATCTATCTAAATCACATTTAAAAAGTAAAAATGAACAGAACAGAATGAAGGTTGTGTCAATATTTATATTAATACCAGATGTTTGTTTCTGTCAGCTTGTTAGTAATACATTAGCTCAAACCCCTACACTGTCCCAGATGTGTCATTGTTTCAGCATGCAGGCGTTTCGATAGATATGACAGGATGGCATAGAGGAGTTTTGCATCACATTGCCAGGCGACACGAAAAGACACATAATGACAGCACGGACCACACGACATCTGCAGAGACATCTGTCTGTCATCTTTAACCTCAACTTTTCCCCATCAGCACTGTGCCTGTCTACCTGTCTGACTGCATCAGCACCAAACATCTGAATCCTGTGATTAGTCAGGCAAACATTTGCAGCACGGCTCATCAGGGGCCATTATGCCTGGAACGAAACGGATGAGTAATTCTGTAGGTACTGTATGAAGCAACATACCGTACATATAGTATAGTGTGGATATATACCTGTATATAAGAAAAAAAAAATTATTGGGCTCATCAAGCAAGGAAAAAAACTTTTTTTAATTACTGGCACTGGGTCAACTTTGTGGAAAAATCATGGAAATCACTTAAACACTTGGTGAAGTCGCAGGTACAGGGTTATGGGATGCTTGTAGTCTATCCCAGGAGACATCAAACACAAGATGGGACAGGGAGCCAATCCATCGCAGGGCACACACACTCATTCACATAATTTGGGAACTGCATGTTTTTGTACTGTGAGAGAAACCCAGAGTACCTGGAGAAAACTAATCAAGCACAGTCAGAACATGCAAACTCCATGCACACAGATCTGAGGCGGGAATTGAACCCTCCATTGTGAAGGTGCGAGGCCACAGTGCTAACCACTACACCACCGTAAAATTATATTACCGACCATGTGACTTTTAGCTCCACTGCCTATCTTTGGGAAATGTAGCTGGCAAATTGCATGAAAGATAAGACACAAATGACACACACTAACGTATCAGACCATGTCTTGTGTGGACTAAATCTATGCTAAGGACAAAACAGTGTGTACTTCACTATTTCTTTAGCGTCCTTATGCAAGTCCTTAATGATCCTGAATTTGATTCACGAGTTGAGGAGGCGTCAATAAGATTCATGAGCAGAAGAGCTAATGTATAATTCATCAAGCTGTACAGTAAGTGAAGATCCATTCAGCAGATTAGATGAACGACGGTGTAAAGCTCTCAGTGGTGCTCCGGCTGTAGTACACTTCTGCTCCGTTGCTCTTGTATGGAGGTGCCTGGATGATTGCTGATGGAGGGTCGAATATAATGCAGAGTGACCCATGGAGAGATGGCTGACCTGCACCGTACAGCCGTAGACTGAATTCATGGTCACGCTACTTTTTCTTTCTTCCTAGCTGTGCAACATCATTAAAACGCTTTATGAAATCTGGACGAACATGCTGTCTGGGTGATCATTTATCAGGATAACTAGAAACAAATCTTTGCGATGAAGAAGAAGGACCCGTCGTTTACTCACGTTAGCATATCACACATAACACCACACACACACACACACTTCCTCTACACGCTGTTGTCCAGGACAAAAGCACTCAGCTTTATTGCCCCGTCCTCCCCATCCTCCCGCAGTTCTCTGTAAAAGGCTGCTGTCAGCTGCATTACAGAGCTGCCTCTCTTTCTGATTACTGCCTCCTGAGCACATAAAACCCCCAGCCCAGACGAGAGAAGCCTGCAAGGACAGGACGACAAATCACCAAAGACACTTTTGTAGTCACTCCTACCTTTCTCTCTCTCTCTCTCTCTCTCTCTCTTTCTCTCTCTCACACACACATATGCACGTCGAAACCGATGTCCTTCTCATTCTCTTTCTGTGCATCCTCCTCAGCCCTCGTCTCCCCCAGCTCTGTTTTTCAGCCGATTTCATTTGAAATGCCATTTTCTAGTTTTAATTTAGAGCAGAACACAAAAAAAATCTCTGTGAAATTCCTGTGACATATTTCCCTAGAGAGTGATAAAGGAACAGCCGAAACGCATTTTCAGCCAAGGCATGCTTAGTGCCTTTAGTAAACCACAAGGCTAGATTTGCTGACAAATTAGGGAAGGTTACACAGCTGCCAGGTCAGCACTGATTTAGCAAACAAGCCTAATTTATGTGTACATTAACCATTATGCCAAGGTGAGTCAAAAATGATCTGCACTCCGACTGTAGAATTTACTGGCAGTAATAATGGCAGATTCCCGGCCAGACTCGATTCCCGTCTCTGTGTGCATGGAGTTTGCATGTTCTCCCCGTGCTTGGTGGGTTTCCT
>JAQQZS010000037.1:25035378-25054741 GCA_030068045.1 Platyallabes tihoni
ACAATATATTCATATCTTTTTTTATAAATTTTTCATTTTTACCTCATTAACGCACCCTAATGTGCAATTTTTTTTATTCTCAGCTGACTACACTATTGCAAACAGTGTATCATAGTTTTTTCTTTTACCCTTTAACCGTACATTTTCTCATTGTGATTTTGGAATGTTAACCTTGCCTTAATATATTTTTTTTCACCGTGTTGCTTGTATGTTGTTGTAACCTGTGAACTGGCTGTAACATTATAATTTACATTTAGACATTTGGCAGATGCATTTATCCAGAGCACAAGAGTGCTTTAAAGTTTCCATCATTGGATAGATCCTTACACTGGTTAGTAGGTTAATAAATAAGTACCATCAGTCAAACACTGTTGGAACGTTCTTTTTTCCCCTTTTGGGATTAATAAAGGTGTCTGTCTGCCTATTTGTCTATCTGTCATCCTGTCTCCCTGCCTGTCTGTTTGTCTGCCTATCTGCCTGTATGTCTAAGTACAAATCCATGTATGTTTTTAGTGGAACACGCTTACATACAACAGGCTCCCGAGCTAAACAATGCCAAGGTTAATTTAGAATTGAAATAAAAGTTAGTAAATCCATTTAATTACAGTATTTACCTGTGATGTAGAGCTTTCAGAGCCGGTAGATGATATATCATGTAGGAGTGAATTAAACTCACGGGACAACTCATCCGCCGTCGCCATAGAAGCATTCAGGTCTTCTGTGATTGACTGGACTACATGTAGAAAAAACAGATAGTTACACAAAGAAATGTTCAAACTACACAATTTTGAAGTCAGCAAAAATAAATAAATAAAATACAATGGATGTTATCATCACCGCTTCCTGTTTCCTTCCTTATTAAAGCCCCACATTTATGGTTTCAACATTTGGAATTCAGGGAAGACAGGGAAAATCAGAACTGCTGGCAAAATAAATACTTTTATCTGACTTCAGATGTTTTAGTTTTAGGAATGAAGGAACTGATTTAGTGATTGAAATCTGGAATATGTTTATTTAAACAAAACATCAAAATTAAACTATTCACTTCACCTAACTGGTAAAGTAATTATGAGCTATTTATTGTAGCTGACCATTAAACAAAAGCATGTAGTCAATCACTTCATAGCTCATTAGTCGCATCCATGTGGTTCTCAAAAATACAAAACAAAAAAAAAATGGTATAAACTTAATTTTTTTTTTTTAATGGGGGGAATAAAAAATAAGCTTTTAAATTATCTCCAAAACACAAATCACAGAGCATTAGTATAAATTAAACTTAATAATAATAATAATAATAATAATAATAATGTATTTCTTTACTAACTGATTGATTGATGCAGTAGTTCTAAACGGCGTAGGTTGTTTATGTTCAGAAATAATAATTTCTTAAATATTTTTCTTTCACACTTAATATTTTATCCGAAAAAAGGACATTATGAGATACTTTTTAACAAATTATTTCGAGCACTGATTTTTAGCCTCACAGACAATAAAAATTACAAAATGGTTATTTGGACATAATCGACATAATAGATCAGAATAATAAATATGTGAGCAAATAAATGTATGCATGAAAGTTATTGGAATTAATGTTATTAACCTCTTAACTAGAACTACATCTAATAACCAAATAAATTTAACCAACATTTTTAACTGCTGAGAAAGAAATAGTGGGAAAAAAACCTAAGTCTTAAAACAAGACAAATTGTTCTTGATCAAAGGTCATAAAATTCTCTGGCATTCAACTACCATCGTTTCACTTGCTGTAACATGTGTCCACTGTGTTGGTAACAGAAAACATGATCCTATGATTACTAAATGGGAAATAAAGAAGAAAAGAAAAAAAGAAAGTCAGTTTCTTACACAGTATGCTGTTCCCAAACATGTTGTTGGAGGACATGATTTCAAGTTCCTTTTGGATGTTCCAACTCCAACTTCTGACTAATTCAACACACTTCCTGGGGAATTACAGGAGACATGTTAAAACACTTCAATTCAGACAGCCTTATCCAAAACATAGAAGCACACTAGCATGTCTATGGCATAAGTACTTTTTCCCTTGAAACCTTTCACAATTGGACATAATAGATCTGTTTACAGGTTGTACACAGTGATGATGTAACCGAGCTGTGCGCACATTTTGGCAACGGAAATATGTAGAATCACAACAGCTTGTCATGCCATGCAAGGGCATTATCCACTAATATCGACTTCCAGATCCTTGTCCTATTACTGAGTTGGTAGAAGACGTTACTAAGTGGCCTGGTTGATTGATAATGCTGGCACGTACACACCTGAGATATTAAGAACACTAAATGCTTATGACTATGTTTATCTGTGGACATGTACAGAATGTCATATACACGACAGAATTTTGTGTCTTGAAATCAGGAGTCAAGGACACAAAACCGTTATGAATGAGGCATGGGTAATAATAAGACCCTTTGAAATCTAGGCGAAACAAGTTGTATTTTGCATTGTTGGCTTGCTAGCTAGTGATCAATTAATTAATCAAGTAGCCAATTAATTGTTGCAGTTCTAGCAGTAAATGTAAAATGTGAGTGCAATTGTTGGTCTCAAGCTGTAGACAGGCTTAATATCTTGCAGACAGAGACATCATCAGTTGCTTTGAAACATTTGTGATCTAACTGGAATGCTGTAAAACTTTAGTGCAACAGTGGAATATTGATTCTGGCAACGGTATATGCAGCAACCAAGTATTTTGGTGCTAGTAATGTTTTCAGCTTGCTCATTCGGGGTAATGAATGGGGTAGTCCTCTTCTTTCATTGGCGAATAGTGCGCACATCTTTTTGATAGATACTTTATTGATCCTGAAGGAAACATCCACTAGCAAGGATAGTAACACAATAAGCATGTAGTTATAATTGCAAATTGTCAATTGTGTAGTGCGTACAGTCAAAAGAAAAAAGAAACAAAGGACGCATGTGACATGTTTCAACAGAAAAGACTATGAGAAAAACAGAAAATAATATTAAAAAATATATATGAATATATGTAAAGGATATGTCCAGATATAATGTTGTTGGCTGTGAAAGCATACATTGGGATTTCGATAAGGTATGAATCTACTCAGTGATATACATACACTGAACATCCATAACACTACAACACAAAACATTATGCCCAATATTGTATAGGTTCCTATCGTGCCACCTGGGTACGTGACCTATTTTGCCACCTGGGCCACCTCCGGCCCCTCAGTCCGTGACTCAACAAGACCTGTGGGTGTGCTGTGATGTCTGGCACCAGGACAATGGCAACGGATCCTTTGATTGCTGTGGGTTACGGGATGTCTTTTATGCAATTTATAAAAATAAATGTGTGACTCAAATGGCGCTTCAAAACATTTGCACTAGTACGAACTTTTAACATCGCACCAAGAACTATTTATTAAACATTAAAAGAATATGGCACATTCATAATTGTGACTCTGACACCCAACAGGTGTCAGTGACTGGGTTAGGTGAAGCGACCAAGATCAGATGGGAGATGCAGTACACCGGAAAAGCAAACCCTAGTCCAGAAAGCCACTACTAAAGAAAGGTCTGGTAAAAGGCACACTGCAGACTCATCAGATAAGAGAGCATTATTCCATATTTGCTGAGACCAACATGTATTTTTGGCCATTGAAGCACTGGAACATTTGTTGGAAACCCAACACTGTTCATAGCCCCAAGGACACCATTCCTACACTGACAAGGGCTGCTTTTCATCAGCAAAAACTGGGAAGTTGAGCAGTTCAGCAGGGACGGTGATGGATAGAGCCAAACACTGTAAATAAATAAATAAATAGAACATAAACTGGTTTAAACGCAAGAACCTGAAGAACAGCCTAGTCACCGCCCAAACCTCAATGTGATCAAGAATCTGTGTCAAGACTTGCCATTTAATTTCATAATGCAAGGAATTTTGCCCAGGAAGAATGGGCAAAAAATATCAAGAGCTATATGGAAAATCATAACTCAACAATCAGCTATAATACAAAGCACTGAACAATTCAGAAAGAAACTATGCAAGTGAGTGTTACCTGTTTAAAGCTGATTCAGGGATGTTGTAAGTCTCCATGTAAACTGAACGGTTTGAACTAAACGCAACAAAACCATACCATGTACCATGTAAGAGGATACTCTTAGAAAAGTGCAAGTACCAAAAAAAAAAAAGTCTGTTCTAGGCTGCAAAAGGAATTTTTAAAACTCTTTTATTACCCCTGAACTTTCAGCTTTGTTTAAGTTGCTTTGTATTCAGGACTGTGTTCACCGACTTCCTTTAGTATCCCATAACTCTGCGAGCCTGCCTTTCTGTGTGAAATCAGTGTGGCACACGACTCCTCCCTCTCTCTCTCTTGCTCTCCAACCTCACCCTGCGACTGATTGCATGCTCAAAGTCGTCTCAGGCACCCGTTCATTTTGTGGCCTCAGAAATCGAAACCAGATCAAGTTCAAACAGGTCTCCATTTCAGTCCCTGAGCTTAAGTCCGTTTTTCTTTCTTGCATGCAAACAGACACTCATACAAACCTGAGTCATACACAAGTGCAAGCTGAACTCAAATCACAATATACCCATTAGAATCCTAATTGCCAGCAGTACATATGTAAATTATGATGCTCTCGTTTTCTTGTTACAGCTTGATGTGTTTGCGTGATCACACTATTCATCATCAAGTCCATCAATTCCCTTTAATTCCTTGGCGCCTGCTCTTATCCTGGGTAAATGACCTGCATGTCTAGACAATTTTTACCAAAACCTGAAACACCTGAAGCAGCTGATGTACACTCCTACCTCCACCTGTATTACAAGACACCATCTGTTGGATTGAGACCAGCTAAAATGTCATGCCATTCATGGGATGAACCAGGTTTCCAATGAGTTCTTATGATTGTTAACATGACATGACATCTATAGAAAAGGTAGGAGTTAAGGGAATGGCCCGCTGCTGCCTCAGGTCCTAGTTGACAGATCCTTAAACAGTTACATTTAAGGTATGTTATGTTATGTGGATGAGAGACACCATCTTAATAATGTTGATGAATGTGTTAAGGAAATTAGTCACGGGATGCTTATAAACTTCCCAATACTTAAATCTGATAAGACAGAAGTACTGGTACTTGGACCACATGCAGCTAGAAGTAAGTTGTCTGTTCACACATTAATCCTGGATAATAATCCTCATCATGTGCAGCACTAAAAGACCTCATTGTAATTATTGATCTTTCATTTACAGCTCATGTAGAAAATATTCTATCTTCGAGATAGCCTTATTTTATCGCAGAAATCTTGACTAAGATATGTAACATATTGTCACTAAATGATTATCACTAAAACTAGTAATTACCCATTTATAACCTCTAGGTTTGATTACTGTAATGCCTTACTGTATAGATGTTCTACTAGGTGCATAAACAAGCTCCAGTCAGTGCAGAACACAGCAGCCATTCTGCTGTTACTAGAACCAGCAGATATGAGCACATCACCCCTATCTTATCCACACAGCATTGGCACCCTACTTCTACTTCTGACCTATAAGGCACTAAATGGTCTCATGCCAAGTTAGCAGAGCGAACTACTAGTGTTTTATGATCTGCCACAACATCCACATCGATCAAAGGATGCAGGCTGCTTGGTGGTACCTCGTATTATGAAAAGTATAGAAGGAACAGAGCTTTTTCTTCCAAAGTCCCAAAGTTATGGAATAGCCTTCCAATTAACATTCAAAACTCTGACACAGACTCTTTGTTGAAGTCTAGGCTGAAAACCTATTGATTTAGCCACGCATTTTGTGAATAGATTTGTCTGCAGATCTGGGAGACTAATGGACATAGAGCTTTATGGTCACCTGGTATGGTTGAATGCTGTATTCCCTCTTTTTCATTGATCACAAGTTTGTTGACAGTAAAGTAACCGGTTGCCTTGCTTTTCAGGGAGCCCTCGTCTGTTTCCTTTAGTTATGCTGTCATAGTTAGTCCTGCTGGAGTCCCTGTTTGCATTCTGTGCTAAAAATATTGAACAGATATATAACTTAAAAATTAATAAATAAACAACATTACAGGAGAATATATGCTTGGCTGCAAAGAAAGAAATATAGTACAAGACAGACCAGTTTTCAGATGGAAACAAAAAAACCTAATGTACGCTCCTGGGATTTGCATAAAAATAGAAAGGTGCGAGTGTGACAAAGTTACCAGAAGAACTCATTCTCCAGCAAGCTCAGTAAAACCTAACTACTGTTAACTGTACATTAACCTTTATGTGACTGTTAGCATACCTAACTATTCTCTCTCTCTCGCCACACATGGCACTCCTGAGTTACCAGTGATCCCTCTGGACCTGTCTACAGTAACTCATTCTGGTGCCCCACTTCTCTTCTCATGGAAGCCTTTGGGTTGCTGCAGAGGATGGTCCCAGATGGTCTGCTTGGGATAAATGTGGTGACTGAGGATAGGTCTATGTAGTCGATTTTTTTCGGCCAGTTTTCATCTGATGGCTTGTGACTGCAGTCATTTAATAATTTAAGCCTGAGCTTCCCATGAACACCTTTTTTTTTTTTTTAACCAAAACTCCAACAACGAAAGTTACATTTATATTAACTTAAACACCTGTCCCATTATATTGCACTTTCAACCTCATAGCACACAGTTATACCAGGGACTGATTTAGGGTCATAGTATGACATTACCGCCCAAACCTCAATTACCTTAATGACATTACCCAAATGAGAATGCATTTAGTGTTCTCCTTACAAGGTTTCTTCCTATCCTCACCTCAGGGAGTTTTTCTTTGCCACCATTTAAGTGTTTTGAGAATCTATTTTGCCAAGCCTGTTCTCGCTCTAGTGTCAGATTCCTTTTCGTTGTTGACAGAAGTGGAACCCTCTGAGGTTTTCAAGTGTAGTACAGTAGCACATCGAAGGATTGTACATTCTGAGATACTTCTGAGACATTTTGACCTTACTTCTCACTGGATGTTTTTTGCACCACTCACTCACTCGATCATTCTCTAAGGTTGCGGGAGGCCTGGAACCTATCCCCGGGGATTTGGTACACAAGACGGGACACACCCTGGACAGAGTGGCAGTACATCACAGGGCATTTACCTATAAAATAGTTTATTATGAATTTAAAAAGCCCATATACTATACACTATATAGCCGAAGGATACAACTGTCTAAAATATATCTGTATGCATATAATATGTGGTGGTGTAATAGTTAGCACTGTCGCCTTGCACCTCCAGGGTCTGGGTTCGATTCTCGGCCAGACTCGATTCCCGTCTCTGTGTGCATGGAGTTTGCATGTTCTCCCTATGCTTGGTGGGTTTCCTCCGGGTACTCCGGTTTCCTCCCACAGTCCAGATATATGCAGGTTAGGCTTACTGGCGTTCCCAAATTGCCCGGAGTGTGTGTATGTGTGTGCCCTGCCATGGACTGGCACCCTGTCCAGGGTGTACCCTGCCTTTTGCCCTAAGCCTATAGGCTCCGGGTCCCCGCAACCCTGAATACTGGATAAAGAAGATGAGTGAGTGCATATAATATAGCTACTGAATGTGTGGCATTGACGATTAACTTATGTGTGCACAGGAGGGTATATCCAGGTCATTCCATCCAAGCAATGTCTAACTCTTATCAGTGTTTGTCAAGCGTACAACATTTTCTCTCTTACACACCCACACAGCCACACACACGCAGTCATCAAACCATTCTGTCAGACCGGTATAAAGAGTCAACACCCTCTGCATGAATATAATGTAAATTGTTATTTCCTGTCTTTCACAATGTGTTTGATCTTAGCTCAGATTTCACAGTGCTCTTTTTTGCATTCAACTCTGCACCTCTCAGTGTATTTCTCTCATTCTGTATACTGAAGTTATTCGTTATTTGAAAGCTCTAGCTTAGCCACAAGACTAATAATTCAGCCCCATTACAAGTCATGTTGAGCTCCAAGAGGGAAGTGATGAGGCGGGCAGGTTCATCACAATTTTAATGTGGGAGGCCGGAGAGGATTAATGGATTAGGATTATAATGCGACTCTAAATCAATCAAACTCTTCCTCAAATAGTTCTCATTCCCAGTAATATACTCAGAGAGAGAGAGAGAGAGAGAGAGAGAGAGAGAGAGAGACAGACAGAGACTCTCACTTTTCCACCCGGTTTAAGAACACAGCAGCTGGAAAGTCTGAAAAGCTTTTTTTGTTATCCAAATCTTTAATTTCAGGCTCTGTGCTTGGCCCTTCCAAGTTTCTGTTTTCCAAATCAGCTCCTTCATTTAGATTTTATGTAGACTGTCACACTCTGGCTCTGCTATGCCCTTTTAGAGTGAGTCATTTAAAAAAAAATAAATAAATAAAAAACTCCACTACACACCCTGCAAAGACATGAATGCTTATATTAGAACCCTTATGTGAGAATGTGAAGTCTCGTATGTTATAAGTAAGCAATAAATGATGATAGCATGTGTGATGCAACAAGAGCAGATACTGTTACACCCATGAAACTGATAACTTTTCTACAACCTCACTGCAAGCCCCTCCTTTTCTACAGTACCTTGAAAAAGTACCCATTGAACTCCATGTTTTGTCATGTGTCAACCACAAACACAAATGTATTTTATTGGGATTTTATGTGATTGTGGCCTGCAGTTGTATTCAGCACCCTTTACTCTGATACCACACTAAAAACCAGTGGAACCAATTGTCATCAGAAGTCACCTAATTAGTAAATAGAGTCCAGCTGTGAGTAATTTAATCTCAGTATAAATACAGCTGTTCCGTGAAACCCTTGGAGGTTTGTTAGAGAACATTAGTGAACAAACAGCATCATGTAGCCACGGGAACACATCAGGGAGTTCTGAAGAAGTTTAAAGAATAAAATTTAAAAAAATCCCAAGCTTTCAACATCTCACAGAGCACTGTTCAATCCATCAACTAATAATGGAAAGAGTATGGCACGACGGCAAACCTGCCAAGACATGGCCGTTCACCTAAACTGACACACCAGGCAACGGGAGCATTAATCGGAAAAGCAGCCAAGAGGACCAGGGTAACTCTGGAGAAGCTGGAGCCATGTGGAACTGCAAACGGGATGTCTTATGGCTTTCTTTCAACAATGGCTTTCTTCATGCCACTCTTTCATAAAGGCCAGATTTGTGAAGTGCATGACTAATAGTTGTAATTCTCCCACCAGAGCTGTGAACCTCTGGGCCTCCTTCTCTGATTAATGCTTTCCTTGCCTGGCCTGTCAGTTTAGGTGGATGACTTGGTACACAGGTTTACAGTTCTACATGAGAACAATGACACCTTTATTTTGAACTTTTATTTTGCGCATTCATGTACATTAGAATAAATGTCTTAGTATTCACTTTGTAGCCAGAGCTTGCAGCCTGTTTTGAACTTCTAAGTTCTAGTTTCTAACCAATAAGAATCAAGAATTCAACAAAATTGTGGTATAAAGTAATGTATTAAAGTGATATACTAAACCAGGGACTATCGATCATTAAACAATAAACATATCATAGCAATTTGATGGTTAATGATACTCAAGCTAGATATATTGATGGAACTATGTCTTAACGATTCACTAGAGCTGTGAATTTTGACTCGATTCAATGGCACCAAAGTGTTCAAAGTGTTTATTTGATTTTGAGCATTAAAGCATTAAAACTACTACAAATATTTAATAAGCAATGAAATGCTGTTTAACTTATGTCATTGATTGTTTAAATGTCATGTCTCATACAAATCAATGTTGTTTTAACCTCCCAGACTTCTGTACTGGGTTACAGTCCAGTAGAATTGCACAAATTGCTCATAACCTCCAAAGAAGGCGGCGCAGTGCTTTTGCAAAATGTAAGTATTTGCAGGAAGATGGAAGCGGTTTGTAATTTCTCCAAAAGCTGAGATATAGTTTTAAGGAATTTGTCCATTTACAATTCAAAGCTTACCTAAATAATAAAAAAATTGTAAATCAATTATGAATTGAAAACTGACCAGTTCGTTAATTCATAAATCAATCAATTCAACTGAGAATCACCAACAAACGATTGATTAAAATGCTTAATCAATTAAGTTGCACATTTTAAATCGCACAATAATGAATTAATAATGCCAATTACTGTAACTTATTACTGTTTGCTCAGATTCAATTATACTAAATATTTGACAAGCTTTTTCAATTATGGTATTTTATCACAATGAAACACTTTCCAGTGGAATCTCAACTACTAAATATAATAAATAACACCACAGTAGGATCATCTCTCAGTCTCCTAGACATCAAAAGACATCTGAGAACTGAACTGATTCAAGGCTAAATGAGCTCAGTCAAACAATCGAACAAAACCAGAGTGCTATGTTTTAAATTTCTGCGTTAGTGTCCAGAGTTCAAATGCCAGGACAGATACTCGGGTACTAACCCTGCTCAATTTGTCATCTTAGACAAAAACATTGAACAAATGAAGTGTAAACATCTTCCAGGATCCTGGAACAGTGGCAGAATTCCAAATCCTGTACAAGATCCTGGCTGTGGTTTGTTTGTGTCACATGTGTGAAGTCTGAAGCCACCTTAGAATTGTAAGTGACAAATAGAAAAGACATATACTGCCAGACGGGAGTGTGATTCGATTACATTTCAAAATGTATTGATCCTTGAATGCTGAATACACCTTTTTAATCTTTCTAGATTATATTAAAGAACATTCAAAAGATGTGTGAATGAACCATTCTCTGCTTTTGTTTCCTTTTTCCATCTTTGCATAGTATTGCAGCTGGAGCATCACCAGACACTCTTTAGGGGAGCTCTAAGACCCGTGGTTAACTTGTTAAAGAAGTACATTACCTGGCCAAGACTTCCTTTACTGTCTTTAGCTTTGATGATGGCGCCCAGTGTGGTAGCAAACTCATGTGTGAAAATGTTTCCAACACCACACTTTCTGAATCCTGGAATATGCCTGTTCCATCATGGAACAAAAACTCCATAGTTGTGATAACCTGGTCATTCCTAGTCCATTAAGGTTATCAGCTGACTTAATTTTTTGCCACATATTGTTGTTGAGCCCTGCCCTGACCTTCTTAAGCAAACTCAAATCACAATACTGCACCCAGAGGCCTGTACAGTGACCACTATGTATAATGGATGCATCACTTCATGCATTTTCATTCTTACCCTGATGCATCCAGCACAGTAGGGTCAATCTATATTCATAAGACCACATGACCTTTTTCGTAAGTCCATTCTTTACACCCTTGTAACTGTTTTTTTGTCTCACTAATAAATAATTGTGTTATGGACACACAGCTGTTTAGTTCCAATCTATAGTTTTTTATCAAAATGTTGGTGTGGAAATGCTGTTACTTTCACTAGCTCTGATTTCTATATATTTTTTATTACCATGCATCTCTATTGATTATTTTATCTTTTAATAATTTTATTTTTTGGCCGGGCAATGTAGTAAAATTAAAAAAAAAGACACAAGGCAAACAACAGTGCCGTCACGCTTATGACAAGTGTACGTGAAATACAATGGCCCAAGCACAGTGACTGAATCCAGACATGAGATAAGAGGTTCGGTATCTGCGCCGAGGGTCATATTTGGGCAGGGACTTCATCTATCATCACTAGGCGAGAGACAACAGCAAGACAGAAAAAGAGGGCAAGTGAAAGGGGAGGAGGCATGCAATTCAAGACAGAAGATATATGATTAACGTATGAGTCAGCGTTAGTAAGAGTCACCCGCCGGAACAGGGACTGGCTGAGGTGTGCATTTACTTTTTCTTCTATTGACGTTTGAAAGTGAACATTCTTGTTAACTTTCAAAGCAAACATTTACATTTCACTAACAGTGGAAAATCACTATAGGTTTGGCTTTCTTACTGTACATCACCACTCAGTCATGTACAGTATCTGATGCCTTACATTAGACTTTTCCAAAACCTGACCCTCCTGTGGTGCCTTCATCTGTAAAATAAACATTTAGATTCTTAACTGTACAAAAACAAATCCAAACAGGTCCTAAAGAAAAGAAAAAAAATCGTACCCACATTTGAAAATATCCTGGCAAAGAAAGACTACCAGGAAGCTACCATATCAGAAATATATCAGGCATGATTCACCCTCGATAATGCAATATATTTTTTACATTTATTTATATATAGATATTTTGATTATTATGATATTTCCCCAAAATAACATCTGGTGCAACTCTTCTTCTTAATTAGCATGCAACTGATCATTTCCAGAGGAAATAAACATGCTAGGCAGAACTAAACGATAGATTTTTTTTGTACAATGTGAACACCAAATATAGTTGAAACATGGGCCAAATTAGTTGTTGTCGATTAACAATAGTTGCTATTGATTAGTTGGTGATGTTACTGCGTGTGATTTCTGCACTAGTTCTGAATGCTCTGACATGTAGACATTACTGCTTCCTGGAGTCGCAAAACCATCCTGAACAAAAACCGCCAAAGTGTGGAGCAAAAAAAAAAAAGAAAAAAAAAAGACTTTGTGGTGGTGGTGGCGGCGTGGTCAAGGGCATAAAGGTCACTTAAATTGGAAATTTTACACTACCAGTTCTTCTAAGGGATTTTGTCAAGCACACATGCACAGCTTTGCTGGTTTTTGAGCTCTCTTTCTCTCACACATGCGCTCTCATCTTAGCTTACAGCAACACAGAGACATTAATTAACCATGTTCTTCTCAGGTATGCATCCTTTTTCATTTACGTAACTCTCGCACCTTTTACAGAGCAGCACGTGACCAAGTTGCTGCCACCAGTCTTCATCTCAGTTTTTCAACTTAACTTTCAACTTCATCTTTAAATACGTTCGTTCTGTTATACTGTTATAATTCATGGCTGCTACTTTGCTTATCCTTATCTTTTGAATTAGCAGGAAATTGACTAAAACAGTTCAAAGCTAATTTTAATAGTTAAAAACAAAACATCAAAGCTTAATAGCCAATCTATAACTGTGCAATTCTTAATCTAAATGGTTGATTATTCGTTTCAATAATCAATTGATTACACCACTACCACCACAATAAAAACATGCTTTAACCCCCCAACCATTGAGGTGGAAGGTGACTGTGTTAACTGCTGAGCCCCTCTTGGTGTGATAACCATCCAATTCCAATGTTTTGCTCAGATCACGTCATTACAGCTCACGTTCATAATTACTTCGACTCGGGACGTGTGGACGGGTCTGTTCCTGAAACAGCAGATACGTGCACATGGATATGTCTTTGCTCGCACCGTCTGGGTTACAATAAGTAAAAAAATAAATAAATAAAAAATCTGAACTGAGTCACTTCAGGCTGGTTATGTGAACATACCCTAGGCCTAATTTGAACTTTAATATTACAACATAACTTTTATTTATAGACACAGCACTGCTTCAGCCTTCAACACAGTGACTGACCGCATGCATTCATACAAACACACACAGGAAATGAACTTGGTCCGTAGGTGCATTTGCTTACTATGGAAAAGTTCCCACCATCTATTAATCCAAATACTGTTGACAAATATTAAAGTACATGTTAATCAATAGCATTAATATTCAGACAGGAGATAACCACCCGCATTCCTGTAGCTGGTGGTATTCCAGCTAATAAGTGGTGCTTCTGTGATACGTCCACTCCAAGCTCTGGTGTAATTCAGGATCGGTCAGTACTTCACAGAGTCGAGTGCCAGACATTCCTCAGCAGTCATACTGAGTATCCACCCAAAACCACTTACTAATAAGGCACTTCTAAAGTAAACACATACAGGAAGGTTATTGTTGTTTTATATTTTTCCAGTGAACGTATCAAGTGTTTGGTTCAATTTTGGCCCAATGCTCCGACTGACTCAAAATCCTTCATTAAAAAAAGTCAGGCCATGCAAGCACTTGAACCTTTTTCTCATTTAATTTATTTTCTTGGCTTTTGAGATTGTATTCTCTTTTGTTCCGAGATATCCGGATACTGTGCGTTGTTCCATTCGTGTTTCCTTCCCGGCCGTGTAGAACCTTTGTTGCTGCTGGCCATCCTGCACCTCGTTTCAAGTGACTGTTGGCCTCTCTCTTAACTTCCTTATCATTTATCCAAGAGCAACCCATCCAAAGGACAGTTAGTTATGGTTCTATGTACCCATCCACCTACATATTATCGAACCAAATGTACTGACAGGAATGTTTAAAGCCTTTCCTATGGATTTGATGAGTGCGATGAAAGAGAGTTGTCTCCAAGTCCTTCACCTACACCATGGTTTTGCTTATATTTACAAGTTCAAAGTGAAAACACATTACCGTATGTAGACTTTAAGTATGTAATGTTTCATTATGTATATTACATCACAAAAACTGAAGTGCCTGAATAACAATATCCACTCACAACACCTTGCACACTGTAATATTTAGGTTGACCACCTTTAACGTCAATTATGGCACTTGCAATATGCCTCATGCTTCCAGAACCACTCTTCCACAGTTCTAGAATATGCCTGATCCATTATGGTCATTCGTTGAATAAACATTGTTGAGTCTAGACCAGAACAACTGAAGTGACCCCAGATCATAACACTGCCTCCCACTGTATGGTGGCCACTACTGTATGTGTAATGGTTGAATCACTTCATGCGCTTCCCTTCATACCCTATCTCCTTAAAATAGGATCAGTCAGGACTCATCAGACAACACATTCTTTTTCAAAGTCAAATCCTTATGCTTCCTTACAAATCGAAGCATATTTTCCAATTATCCTCACTAACGAGTGGCCACACAGCTGCTTAGTCCCAGGCCTTACATTATTAAATATAGCTGTCATTTCTAACATTGATATATAAGTTGCAACCCATGAATGTGACAGTTTAGCACCGTCCTTCCAGATTTGAATGATGCATTGAACAGTTCTTTACCCAATTCCAGTCATTTCAGCAACCTCCAACGTTTTTGAAACACTGTGTGTGTATACTCACAAACGTTATATTTTGGGGATGAATTACTAGTGCTAGTACGACTGCCATTGCTGACCCCATGCAGACCTAAAGTCACAAACATGAACACAATTCCAAAATTACAAACCTCATGCCAAACTGACACACGGACCAAAACTCAAACAGACCGACCGCAACCAAGCACACAAACCAAAATAGCACATGTACCCAATCTTCCATATAAACCAAACTCTTAGCTCCAAAATCCCAAACAAATTCTTTAGTATGCAGAGAGCAAATTTACAACAGAAAAATCTAAATCAAATTCTTAAGCAGTTTCCAAATCATACAGCACCTAAGGTTACATTTATAATCATTAATTAAAATTTAACAGCCATTAATCAGTAAGTTAAATTCTTATTAATCACTAATGTTTGTTCTGCATCATATATCACAGTTAGCTCACCTATCGTTAAACCTGTACAACATAAGAGGGCGAACTTAGAGTTCAGGCAATGCACAGTTTTGAACATTGAATTTTTAACAGAAATATTTTCGAATGATAACAGACGCACACACTTTTTTTTTTTAAACTTCATTAATATGTCTTACATAACAAATTAATTAATATGTTTTAATAAATAAATTAATTAATTAATATGGGCTTCATTAATATGTCAATTATTAATTAATATGGGCTTCATTAATTAATATGGGCTTCATTAATATTTGGATTAACAAATTAATTAATTAATTAATATGGGCTTCATTAATATGTCTTACATAACAAATTTTTAAGGGGCGAGGTGGTCTCACTGGAAGTGTATAACTGAAACCTAAACTTGTCTTCTTGCAATAGATTATTTATGATTCATTTATTATTGGTTGTTGTACATCAGTTAGTTTTGACTGAGTAATCTGATTGGATAAGAGGCATAACCGCGAGTAGTGATATAGAGAACAACAGCACAGGTGTTCTAGAAATCATTAATTACACTAACTGTCAGTCACCAGCATTGATGAATCCCAAATACCCTAAAATTCCCTGATCAAGGGCACTACTTAGCGTACGAAACAAAGGATACATAGCACACTAGCTTTTCATTTCAAGCTATTTGGGATAAAACCTCTAAACCCCGAAGTTAGCTGATATTCTAAAAAGGAATAAGTGGAAATATAAAGTAAATCGTTATGGTTTATTCTCCTCACCTTTCAGCTACATAATACCGGTAAGATTTTTTTATTATTATTATTATTATTATTATTATGTGTAAAAACATAAGTGGGTCTTAGTATTACGCAAATACAACCTTGGATAAACAGCAGCTTTTTTCAACATGCCATTATTTATTTAATGCCATGATTTAAAATGAAGCCAAAAAAAAAAAAAAAAAAAACAGCACATACAGTATGTAAACATATGTACACTCTCTTTTTGAAGCGATCTGCTTTCTTACCTGTTTTGCTTAGTGCCATGTGATACTACAAGCAACCTGATGTTAACTTTGGAAAAAAAAAATGTTTGAGCATGTTATAAGCCCGAAGGGAACAATAATAAAAAAAAAAGACTAAGAATAAGAGTTGTACAGACTTGGGTATACTTACTGATAAAAAAAAAAAATCGGAACCTTACAGTTCTTAGCTAAACCTGTTTGTGAGTTTTGATCAAGAACCTGATTAATAATTCCTGGTCCTTTGCCCAGGAAGCCTTGACCAAACCTCCCTATTCTGTAACTTCACTCATTCAAAATAAAATGCACCTATGAGTAATAACTGTGATACACAGCATGTTAGGATACCTATTGTCTAGTGCAAGTTTTTTAAACCTTGACCTTCTCAGCATTCAAAATTGATGTCAATATTAAACTGTTTACCAGCTAGAACCTGATAAGTCACAGTTTATCCACTGCCTGAAATTTGTGGATATTTTATGTCATAGGTATACAAATTTGCATATACAACTAACTGCAGACAGAAATAACACGCAAAGGAAGCACATTTCCTTCGAAATTTTACTAAAGAAATTTAACTTTTAATGGAAGTGGCTTATAATCACTTAAAAAGACTTTTTCTTTGTTATCAGAAGTGCTGCAGGGCAAACACAGAGTCTTTCAACACTTTTGCTGTTCTGACACCCAGTGCTGCAAGCAAGACTTGCTTTGAGCCAAATATCTCATCCAAAGAACTCGGCACACCCACTTACATTGTTTCGAGTTACAGAGTACTTCTTGGGAAACTGACAGTTTGTGAAAGTCTTATCTTAAGGATTTTTCTATGGTGAATAATAATTGCTTCATGCCCTCCCTCTTTTAAAAGTGTCTGTTAGTCATCAAAATACTTACATTTTTAAATAATCAAATTCTATGGGTGTCTCACGTTTCCTTTCTTTGCTTCCTTTGCTTGTTCGTAACTCCTCCCTTAGAGAAAGCAAGGAAACGGTGGCTGGAAAGAAAATAAGCACCTCCCAGCTATATCTCACAACACTAATACTGCCCTGAATTAGTTTTCTCTCATCACATAGATGATTTATTCCTCTTTTACTACTGTAATTTTTGCCATTAACTTTTTGGGTCATTTAAGATTGACCATAGTTTAATTAACAAGTTAGTTAATTAAGCCCTGATGCCCCTGGGCTGCCAGTGTTGGACCCTTGATCAAAGTCTTTCACCCCAAGTGCTCAGATATGATTGGGTATCAGCTATACCTTTGGGGGTAGAGCATCCCTTACCGATATGCCGGGTGGCACGTAGACCTTGTAATATAAAAGGTAAAACACAATAAAGAGCTGAAGAAGGCTATGATAGTAGTTAGCCACTACCTGGGAGCCTAGCCGTATTTACTGTAGCTGCTAAAACGTGGTGTCCAGAGAACCGTAGAACTTGGCGGAGTTGAACAGAGCTGGGCTAAGCTGAGCGTGAGCTGGTGGAGGGGCTCTTGGCATATTAGGTCACAACAGGGGAAAAATCTGATTGGCTTGTTTATGCCCCAGGTGAAACAAAAATCAGAAAAAGACAAACCGTTTTTTTGTTGTTGTTGTTGGTTTGTTTTTTGGCGACGCATCTTAAAGTCTAAAAAAGACAAAAAAGTGAATTTTGAATTCAATTACTCTTCATTAATTTGCATGTTTTATGACCCAGTAACAGGTAATTACTCATGTTTTCCATTGAGAATTTTGACAACAACTTTTTGTACAAACTTTTAACCTTAATACTTGCATTCAGCTTGACGGAAAGGTGAAATAATGTACACTAAAAGCCTATATATACATACACACAATACGCATGTGTTTGCGTGGGTTTATGTGTGTGCAAATTTTAGATATCAAAGATCAACATTGGAAGCATGTCTGAGCAGGCAAACATAACCGCACAACATTATTGCTCGGCTGGATCTCAAAGATTTAGGCTTCAAGTCAGTGTTTGCTTGGAGCAACTTTCAAATATCTTTGTTGACAGATGACTTCTAATCCTTTCGTATCATGTATTTAAAAAAAAAAAAAAATAAAAAAAAAAACCTTATGGTGATCTGAGCTCTCGATTTCCCTGAATATATTCTGAGGACTTAGCACGCAGATCACATTGACTGTACTGCTATACAGTTTTGGCTTCAAATTAATATATTTTATTTAATTGTTTCATTTCAACATCAAATTTCAATGTTTTGTAATTTAAGTAATTACTTGAAATAATATATACTTGCAGGTAGCATTGAAAGAATCTGGATGTTTTCCTCTCAACTGTCGTGTCAATAATGTGGTTCCACCCACAGAACTGTCACTCAGGCAATAAATGTTTTGTCTTAGTCTGTGTAACCTCTGTCTAAGAGATTTTTGTGGTTGAAAACCGTAAAACATCAGTCATCCTCAAGCCAGCCCATCTGTCACCAACAACCATGCCACTGTTAAAAAGTGATAAGGACCAACCTTCTCTTTCCCCCCATTCTGGGGCTTGAGGTTAAATAGTAGATGAAGCTCTTATACTGTATCTGCATGGTTTTATTTATTCCATGTTCCTCTGCAAAAGTCCTGAGCCACCGCGCATTTAAATGAAATGAGGTAGATTAAATTAAAGAAATTAAATAAAGAAATTAAAGATACAATTAAAGTCTGGCTCTTTAGAAGCAAAATATTAAGAAATGGATGGCTCTGACTTCTGGATAGAACAGTACTGTAATTCTGCCACATTATTGGCTCAGTTATTAACTGCATAAATAAGCAGATGTAAAGGCATTCCCGTTAAAATGGAAATGAGCGTACAGTATATACTAGCAATAAAAAAAAAAAAATCTAAATTCTGATCACATTTTTAAAGACACCAAACATAATCCCAATGGGCAAACAATCACTCACTCACTTATCTTCTATATCGCTTTATCCTGTATTCAGGGTCGCGGGGACCTGGAGCCTATCCCAGGAGTCTTAGGGCACAAGGCAGGGTACACCC
>JAQQZS010000037.1:25077709-25094087 GCA_030068045.1 Platyallabes tihoni
GTTCAGAGTGATGTGCAGTGTTAGTTTTCCGCCACACATAGCGTTTTGCATTTTGGCCAAAAAGTTCCATTTTGGTCTCAGCTGACCAGAGCACCTTCTTCCACATGTTTGCTGTGCAAACGGGAATTCTTATGGTTTTCTGTTAACAATGCCTTTCTTCTTGCCACTCACTGCTTTAAATTTCTCAATAACTTTATCTCTGACCTGTCTGGTGTGTTCTTTGGACTTCATGGTGTTGTTGCTCCAAATATTCTCCTAGACAACCTCTGAGGCCGTCACAGAGCAGCTGTATTTGTACTAACATTAGATTACACACAGGTGCACTCTATGCAGTCTATTTAGTCATTAGCACTCATCAGGCAATGTCTATGGGCAATTGACTGCAATCAGACCAAAGGGGGCTGAATAATTACGCACACCCCACTTTTCAGTTATTTATTTGTAAAAAATGTTTGAAATCATGTATGATTTTCGTTCCACTTCTCACGTGTACACCACTTTGTATTGGTCTTTCATGTGGAATTCCAATAAAATTGATTCATGTTTGTGGCTGTAATGTGACAAAATGTGGAAAGGTTCAAGGCGGCCGAATACTTTTGCAAGCCACTGTATTCATTTCAGCGACCCTATGTTATTTTACACTATATTACCAAAAGTATTCACTCATCCATCCAAATCATTGAATTCAGGTGTTCCAATCACTTCCATGGTTACAGGTGTCTAAAATCAAGCACCTACAAACATTTGTAAAAGAATGAATTTCTCTCAGGAGCTTAGTGAATTCTAGCATGATAGGATGCCACCTGTGCAATAAGTCCAGTCGTAAAATTCCCTCTCTACTAAATCTTCTACAGTCAACTGTTAGTGGCATTATAACAAACTGAAAGCTAGTGGGAACGACAGCAACTCAGCCACGAAGTAGTAGACCACATATAATCACAGAGCGGGGTCAGTGGACGCGTATAGTGCACTGAGAGCGACCCATTCCTTCACAACTTTCTGTAGAGTCAATAGCTACAGATCTCTAAACTTTCTCGCCTTCAGATTAGCTCAAGAACAGTGCGTAGAGAGCTTCATGGAATGGGTTTCCATGGCCAAGCAGCTGCATCAAAGCCTTAAATCACCAAGTGCAATGCTCTTGACTATAGAGCAGTAGAGACGTGTTCTCCAGAGTGATGAATCACACGTCTCTGTCTGGCAATCCGATGGACGAGTCTAGTACTTGGCTGACTGCATTGTGCCAAGTGTCTCCTCCAAGTTTGGTGGAAGGGGTTATAATATGGTGCTGTTTTTCAGGAGTTGGGCTGACCCCTTAGTTCCTGTAAAATGAAGTTTTAATGCTTCAGCAAACCGAGACATTTTGGTCAACTTTGTGAAAACGGTTTGGAGATGACCCAGTCATGTTCCAACATGACTGTGCACCAGTGCACAACCAGTGAGCGAGTTTGGTGTGGAAGAACTTGACTGATCTCAACCCGATAGAACACCTATGGGATAAATTCGGGCGGAGACTGCGAGCCAGACCATCTCATGCAGCAACAGTGTCTGAACCCGCAAATGCACTTTTGGAAGAATGGTCGAAAATTCTTATAAACACACCCCTAAACCTTGTGGAAAGCCTTCCCAGAAGAATTGATGCTGTTATAGCTGCAAAGGGTGGACCTTAAGAATTGGATGTTACTCGACTTCATATGGATGTGAATGCAGATGAGCAAATATTTTTGGCAATATAGTGTATATAATTAGGATTATTTTACAGTACTATTTATTTCTAATTCCACGGTCTCCCTAACATAAAAATACGAAACACTTAAGAGTCACTGTTTTGCTTAGATACCTAACTATCATGCATATTATGTATCATGGAAATGTCTTTATATCTCACTGCAACACCCATCTATTGTTTATCCTGTAAGTGTCGATGCTTGATGAAGTGTATTGCACGTATTGGCCAGGTTTTAAACGTGGAGGCTACAACCAGAACGGCTGGGGTGGAAATTACAGAGACAACAGCTCGAGAGGTGGCTACAACTGTAACCAGAGTTATGGAGGAAGCTACAACAGCAACCACCAAGGTTCCTATAATAAGGACGCCTACAGCCAGGTAAGATCCACCCATCAGTGATACACTGGTTTTCTACTGTTGCTTTTATGCAATGTTAAAATTTTTCCTATGACCCATGCAGAGCTACAATCAAAGCTATAACCAGGACTACAACCAGAGTAACTATAACCAAGGCAGTTACAACCAAGGAAGCTACAACTATGGTAATTACAGCCAGTATCCTGGATACGGACAAGGCTACAGTGATAATCAAGCCTCTGGGTACAACCAGCAGCAGAGCTACAACCAGCAGTACCAGCAGGTAAGACCAACTTCATTTCAGTTTTTAGCATTGCATGTGTCTGTCCCATATTTCCAAACCTCATTTATTTATTATATTGTCATGACCTGTGTGTGTTTGTGTCTAATATATTCAATTATACAGTGATTGATTTTCACATATGAATTAAAATTAATACAGACCTCATCAATGTAATTTAATTCCATTACTTATTTCTGGAAATTTTATCCTGATATCCTGAATAGTATTACAAGCACACTATTAGAAGAAATTTTAAATGAGCAATTATCATCCATACAATACCTTATGCTTTATAGATCACTGATCTCTTTGACTGTTTCTTTCTTTCTCTTTGGCCAGTATGCCCAGCAGTGGCAACAGTACTACCAGAACCAGAGCCAGTGGAACCAGTACTACAGTCAGTATGGCAACTACTCTGGGCAACAAGGCAACAGCCAGGGCCAGTGAAGTGTTTGTGCGTGTGTGTGTGTGTGTTCATTATCCAGATCATCCTTGTAATTCATGAAATATTTCTTTCACTTACACGCACCATCACACACCCTATTTTTTTCATGACCTTCAACTCTTTATATCCAGTCATTCTCGCTGTCCTAGCAGCTGCATTTAGGATTAATTTGTAGTTGGTTTCAGAAATGCTGATGATCTGGTCCAGTCAGAGAATCTTCACCTTGTAATTTAGCTCATAATTGACTTATAAATGAAGCAGAATTCAATTTAACAGTACAGCTGAGCAGGTCAAATTGTAACCTAAAGTGGCAGTAACCTTTACAGTAATTAGAAGCAGTCCTGCACATAAGGACTAAGAACATACTGTAATTACGGCATACATAGAAATATAGTTCATACAGTATTTGCGACTATGTCAAGTGTTAACTGACATGTTTTTTTAGGATCCTGACAATCAGCTTGAAAGATTATCCAAGGTGAAATTAAATCTCAGAACTCGAGTGCATTACGGTTTGTGTGGTTTCCTTAACGGTGACCTTACAGTATTAATGTGATGATGAGTAAATACTATATCGTGCAGCTCTAATCACTGAGCGACCACTGCCCTCGTTAAAGAAGCGTGCTTTGTGTAATTAGTTTGAATTGTACATTATGAATATACGATAAGCTCTTTTAATTTATGTTTGGCTAATCTTGTCATCACTTTGCATCATGCATTGTTTGTGTTGATGCAAATAAATATGGTTTAAGGTCAAGGGAAAAATCCAGCCTGAACTTCCTGCGTATTGATCTTTTAGTTAAGTTGTTTAAGCCGGTCCATTTTTTGCACTAGTTAACGCTTGAAGTGGCACTTTAACTTCTCATTGATGTGATGTTGAACATTGCTTGAAAAAGAAGTTTGGATCTTTTTTAGGAGCTGGGAGCAAAATTAGGGCTGAAAATTTACTGAAATTTGTCAAACCAATATTTCGTGCAACCATCAGCTTTTCACAGGAACAACACAAATACAGGTTCGACCAACATATCAGTACAAGAATCACAAATCTGTCAGCATAAACGTATTTCAGGGTCGAGTTTTCCTTTAAGGAAATGTTGATTTAGCACAGCTACATACTCTGTAAATGATTACGATTGATAAACGGCGTAGCCGAAAGCATGTGGTCTGTGACGTGATTTTTGTTACTGTATGTTAGGTTTTTGTTTAAAATGATTTTTTCCCCCCTTGTACAGTTCATAAACAAATTTTGATTCAGTAATTGGAAGAATTTTAAGAATGTTCTTGAATCTGAGTGATCCTGAGTGATTTTTTTTCATTGTTTCTCATTGTGTGTTTTGAAAATAAATTCACCTTTTGAGTCTTGTAAATACCATATAACCAAAACACATCGGCTTCTTGCTCAAGCAGAATAATGGCTCTTGTTCTCTTTCAGCATTTTAATGCAACCACACAGTAAAACAAATGTCTGTCTTTTTCTCTCTCTCTTTTTTTTTTTTTTTTTAAACAGTCATAGCAGTAACCCAGCAGTGCTATAATGTGAAAAATACTGTAGAATCATATTAATAAATTTTCAATAAATAAACATCTACAGCCTAAGTTAAGGATTTAGTAAGACAGACATTCAAGTCGGAAACATACATTCGATGGGACGTTGTTAGAGGAACAATTAATGGAAAAATAAAATCACATTAACTCCACAGTGTTCATTTCCAGTATTCCCCATTGGCTCGATCAGTGTATTTAGTACCCTTCTTCCATACTCTGACTGAAAGTGGCCATTGCATAAGGCACAGTGATGCATTATGAGAGTAGAGCACCAGCCGACATTGGCCTTTCGGCAAGACGGAGAGGTTTACATTCCAGTGATATGAGGCACAGACGACATCCTCCACACACCTTGATGAAATTCACAGTACAAAACACATGCGTCAGTGTGAACACAAAAGGCTAAATGTCAAACTTTTTTGGTACACACGAGCACAGTTGTTGCAGTAAGCACCTTTTTTTTTTTTTTCCCCTTTACGGTATAATTAATCATTCAGATGGTTTAGAGGTGCACAAGTCTTACACCTAAGTAGACAGTAGTGCTGAAAGCAGTGCTCTGGTAGTCCACCTTTGGATGCTTGTGTTAGAAGTATTCTTTAATGTTCACACATCTTGGCAGTGGATGCTGGTGATTATCTTTGTTCTTTTCTCATCCCCCGTGGCTTTGAAAGTGTAGCTGAAATCACGATGATCCTGCTCAAGTATTCTTAAAATTTAATGCGTCTCTAGAAGGTGTGTGCATTTTATTTTTTTTTTGTTAAGTTTAATGAAAAATGTTTCATGTATTTAAACAGTCCATTCCCAAATACTAAGTTGAGGCCCAGTCTTTTTTTTTTTCTGTCTTGGCCATGTAGCAGGATTCAGTCTGGTTCCTTGCGTTTGTCTTTGTTTAGCTGAAGTTCTCCCATTTTCTCCTGGAGGAAAGAGCTGGGTGCAGACGAGCCTCTCATTCTACTTGGCAAAGTGGCACTCTGGAAACATACAGGACAAGAGACGTGAGTTTAAGCAAGATTAAAGGTTGTCATTTATAGAGATCTCTGAAATAAAGAAACCTTAAACAGGTCAGTTCAGACTAGTAGCACACACTCTTATCTGGTGAGGCGATAATTTCAGGGCCAGAAAACTGAATGGAAGCTTTAAATGAAGTAAGCAGACCAATCCACATATGACATTTTATATGTCATATCTTTGATTTAACTTTTTATATGACCAGAATAGGACACATTTGAACGTTATATAAATCTTAAAAAAAAAAAAAAAATCAATATTTTTAATAGTGTGCAACATTGACAATGACAATACAACACAAAACAAAAATAACAAATACACTCTATACCGTATACACAAAATTAGTGCAGTGTATACAAAGAGCTATACACACAAATACACAAACGCTCACAGGATGGTATAAATAACAAAAAGTACAAAAATCAATAAATAACTTCTTTTAAAACTTTTAAAACAGATTTATCTTTAAACCAAAGTAACCTAAGTCGTCTTATTCCTACATTCATGATATGAATAGAAATACATATTTCAGAATGAACAGATCACATGTTCCTTTTTTGTGAGCAAGTGGTCAGCTTGCGAATCAGATATAAAAAAAGACAAGAAAGACAACATCCATCGATTCTAATGACCAGCAGGTAACAAACCTACATGAAAGTCTAGTTTCCACTCATTTTAAACTTTCCAGTGTTTCCCACTGGTAGGAAAAGAAATTTAAAAAACCTTACATTAGACAGCATGCGTGTTTCTGGTTTAAGATAGTGTCACAGCCTTGCACCATTATGACATCATGTTTCCCTTCACACTTTGTAGCTCACCAGTAGAACAAGTTTCAGGCCCTCCAAACATCAGTAAAGCTGAAATCCACATTTCCCAGTGTGGACGTCTTTTTCGTACCTTCTCAGTAGGCGAGAGATTTTTGGAATGATGCGGGTCTTTGCGGTTCCCCACTGGTGTCCACACTCCCGGGTCTGTCTGAGTGGATCGGTCCAACAGTGAGGAGTTCTCGGTGATGTTCTGTGGCGTGTTGTGACTCTTGGAGTGTTCAGGTGCATTTCCATGAGGAAACACAAATGCTTCCTCCTCAGAACCTTATTTGGTAAAACAGGAACAAAGAAATTGGATTAACATTCTAATTAATTTGTTGTATTAATGTGTATATATAGAATTGTATTTATTTATTTGTTTTTGTTCGCTGAATATGTGTTGTTTCCTGGGAAACCATTTTTTACATTTTGATGTCTAATAATTGCACTTGAAGGCTCTATTCCACACTTTGCAAGGTAATACAAACTTCCCGACATTATTGTGGTGGGATCGATATAAGTAAAAGCCACAGAGACTTCCAATGGGTTATTCCAGATCACCACACATATCCTTAATAATAATAATAACCATCATCATAATAATATAATCACTACCATCTTTACAAGATAAATGTTTAATGTACGATCTTATAAAAGAAAACTCACCCCAGCTGTTTCCCTTCAATCTTATGCCCGATCCTGGACCTGGTGTACAGGGACAGGAACCACCAGAAACCTGGAACTTCATACATTCCATTGAAACTAGGTCTTTACAGTGCTTATGACAGTTTACCCCGCAGTCTAGAGAGCAAAAAAAAAAAAACAACAAGAAATGACGGAGAGGTATGGTTCTGTTTAATCCTTTTTATTTTTGTTGAATGTCTTATTATTGAAAAGCATAAATGCATCAGAGCTTACCTTTGCAGTGGTAGCCTTGCTTTATTACTCCCCATAGCTGGTGCATGAAAAAAGAAAAAAGACACCATATGCAGCTTTAGGTGATGCGGTGAAAAATGTAAGCAGAAATTAAAATTAAATTTGCTGCACTAAATAAAAACATAATACGTGGCAAAATGTAAAATAATAAATAAAAAATCCTCACAAATCCTCGGCAGGAGTCGCAGAAGGTGGGTCTCTTGTACGTCATCTCATGGAAGTTGTGCAGGTTGTGCAGGTTGTAGCCCAGCTTAGCGCATACTGACATCCCTCGCATAAAATATGACGTGATCTCCTCTCTGCTAATCTCTCCTTCCCTGTGGAGAGACAATAGGAAATATAAAAACAATAGAGAGATGCGTTCAATTCAAACTGTGACTTTTGATTGTTCAGAATATCAGAACACAATTACCAGAGTAAAAATTCCCATTATTTCTTTCTATAATCCCCGCTACACTATTGCACTCATCCCAGCGTTTCACTAGTTTTCTCAGTACGCTGGAGCCATGATCAGACTGCCTGCTTCAAGTCTGTAATGCTGGCCTGCCAGGAACTCCTTTAATGGCCCAACATTTCGAAAATGGCTTGGAGTGAGGTCAGGACTATACTGGGGATGTGGCAATAACTCCCAGCTGAGTTCCTGTAATGAAGTGTATACAGTTCCCACAAGCAGATCTGTCTCTTTGACAAGTTGCTGATAAGTTCTCCATCAGTTTTTAAGGAACAGGTGTTCCGCTCACTGAATGTTCACGGGAACGACTGCACTGGGCTCCTAAATCCATTGGCTGATATCGTCATACATACAGGACATACAGCCTTCTTTAAAGTGTTTGCAGCATCCAAACTTTTCCTGCAGATAAAGGTCTTATCACTCTCCTGTGCTTATATCTTATGTAAATGGCTGGAGTTTTCCCCAGAATTTATAACAAGTCCCAGTTTGACTTGAACGCACCACATCATTTTGTGCCAAAATCAAAGAATTCTTTTGATGCATTTTTTTTTTGGCTAATTACAAAAAAACAAAATATCAAACAAAACTGTAAATCCTGTCTCAATGCTGAGACAAACCCGAAATATTCAACAAAACTCCAATAAATCCTAATTACAGTAAAGTGCCCTTTGTACCTGTCACTGTCATGAGTGCAGAAGGAGAAAGGAAAATTCGCAGCTATCTTCTCAAAGTCTTCCAGAGAGATGTAGCCGTCCATGTTCAGATCGTAATTCTTCATGATCGACTGCGGGGGGAGACAGAGTCCGCGTGAGTCGAAAAAGCTTTCTATTTCAGTTCTGAACCTCCTCATATACATTGTCTAATAAGGAAGTGAAAGAGAGCACCCAGGAACTGCTATCACTGCATGAGTGCTTTTTACTTACGTCCACCATCTGTTTGACGTGTTTAGAGATGGTGTCTGGATCAAGACGGGGAGCCATGCCTGACCCCCACTCAGCGACCACAGGGGGCTTCACTGGGGTTACAGGCTAGGAAGAGACAGACAGAGATATGTAGACGGTTAAGTTAAAGATCGTCTAAACCGAGTTTCGTTTTGAGAACAGTTACTTGAACGTTGGTGGAAAAAAAAAAAAAAACGTGCTGTGCTATGCGTGTTAGGAGGTGTTAGAAGAACCTTCGTACATAATAAGGCCCATACTCAAAGTGAAAGAGATAACGATCAGTCGCCTATAAGCACTCCAGCTCTTTTCTTGTGGTTTTCTTTGAAGTGTGTATGCAGAAAGAAGAAACGGTGCTCACTGTACCTGTAGTGCACTGAGGGATACTCCCTGACTCAAAGCGGTTTGCACACGAGGTCAAGACATTTACAATGAAGTGCAATATCCACACGGTGCAAATGAACACGTATATGAAGCCTCAGAGAACCAAATGAGTCAAAGTTTGGCATATGGTTTCAGTACGAGTGGTGATTTAACGATCGTGGTGACATTTTAGTCACCGATATTTAATTTCTAAATGTATATATAAAAGCAATGATAAATAACATTTCAAAATTAGATGAAGTATCCTTCAACAATCCTTCAACTGAGCATGTTTCAAAGCTCTGCATAGTTAAGTTATGTGAAATATGAGTCTATTAGAAGGGAAAAAGAGGATTTGTGGTGTATGTAATTTAACGTTAATCAAAAAGATTAACAATAAAGTGCATATAAATTCTTTTGTGGGTATGAAATAAACCCATAATACATAAAGAAAAAGCAAGGAACCCTTTCTCTTATTATATGCTTTTTGTTTAGGATTTGCATGCATGATGTTACCTGTATTTTGGGATTCTTGGGTTCCTTGGCGTACGAGAGCTCGTAGATCTCATCCTCGGTGTAGTACAGGTCCAGGGAAAGCTGCATACAGAGGAAGTGGGATGACACACTGACATACACATCAATGAATTAAGCACAGCCTCAAGCATTCACCATTTTCTGCTTCTTACTCACATACATATATTTCATAATCCTATTGCATAATCCAGTACCAGTGAAAGGTTTGGACATACTTTCTAATTGCATGCTATTTCCTGATTTTTGTTTCTTTCTTAATTGTAGAAAAAAAAATGCTGAAGGCATCAAAAATATGCAATAATCTCTGCTACAGTATGTATGCTCTGTAAAGCCTTCATAACGGCTCTAATCTGAAGTGCTGTTAAATGGGGAGGTAAGTTTTGGTCATGTTTTCCTGGGTTGGTCTTCATGAGAGACAGTTTCATCATGGATCTTGAAAGGTTTTTCAAATGCACTTGATAATATTGTTCTTGCAAGAACTATTCCAGAATGGCTGATCTAATTCCATATATGTTATTTCATCGTTTTGAAAAAATCCAGAATTCTTCCAGACTTATGTCCAAACTTTTGACTGGTGCTGTATATGTTGACGGATGATCAGGCCAGTGATTGGTGTGGTGGTACTTCTGAAAGACGAGAGGGGAAATCATTGGGTAAATCTTGAGGTTGTTACAGAAACAACCTATTTCTGAATTGTATCTTTAGGCTCTTTGCAGGCCGTCGCAATACATTTGTTCCTATTTCTTTTATTTAATCCATCTCCCTCCATCCCTCCCTCCCTCCATCCATCCATCCATGAATCTCTCTCTGTAGTCCAACTAGGGACCGTGGAGGTGAATGGTGATTTTAAAACCATTTTTTTTAAAATCTCATTTTACAACCATGGTAGGATCTCTGGTCAACATGTACATGAACGACAAGCAATTTGGAAACGCCAGTTAGACTAATCTGCATGTTTTTGGACTGTGGGAGGAAACCCGGAGGAAACCCACCAAGCATGGGGAGAACATGTAAACTCCATGCACACAGAATGGACGCGGGAATCAAACGCAGGCCCTAGGGGTGCACGGCGACAGTGCTAACCACTAAGCCACCGTGTCGCCTTTATTTATTCCACATCATTTAATTTAATTTACCATGAAGAAATGGTCTTTTGCACATAACCTTACTTAACACACCGTGGTAATCTAATTAAAAAGCCTAAAAATACATTTTTAAAAACAAACTACTGTTCAATCTTTTTTAACTAACTAAATTGAAATTTCACTGTACATTGAACATTAGCATGGTTAGTTTGGGTTTAAAGGTCAATAAAACTATTCCATGAGCTATGAGTTGTGCGCACTTAAAATTTCACAGGAAAATGAAATAAATCGGTTTGCTTTGTTTGAACAATGATCAGCTACTGAGCCCTTTTACGTTTATTTCAACATGCTTGAGTAATGATACACTGTTAGATTTAGGAAGTAAGGATTTTTAGCCCCATTATCTGGTGTCACTTAGAATAGGATGGGTTCCCTTTTGAATCTGGTTCCTCTCAATGTTTCTTCCTCATTTTGTCTCAGGGAGATTTTCCTTTACCACTGTCGCCTTTATTTTACTTTTTTTTTCTTTCAATAAGGATCTACATGTGGATCTCTATAAAGGCTGCTTTGGGTGAAAGTCTGTTGTTAAAAGCATTTGTTGAAATGAAACTGAATGTCAGCATATTTTTCTTTTTAGACATGGATCCAGAGGCTAACTCATGGAAGACTAATTAGCTAAAGAGTTCTTCAAAAAACAATGAGGCACAGTTTTGGATCCTATCATCTATTTTCATTAGTTTTGACTGATTATTGGGTTTGAGATGGAACACTATGCATCATAGGTATACTAAACTCTATCCAAAGGCAGTATTCAGTCCACAGATGTGGGCAAAAACTATAGTAAAAACTAGGGAAGCCCCAGTAGTAATACTGATCTCTGTTATGCATCTTATACCGTGCTCTGTGCTCATTGCCATACTCTTAAAAAAACCCTCTGATAACAACGTGATACTGCATAATATGCAGTGACGTAAGTCTAATGTACATTGCTACTCAAATGCCATGAAGTGATTGTGATCTGGATCTCTATTTTACAGTTAATCATAGTGATCGAAGAAGAGAAGACCGCAAACTGTGTCAAGCAACATACAGTAACATCTTAAATCTTAAACTCATGGTAGCAACCGATGTTGTAAAAAATGCTATCTCATCATCATCGTCTATACTGCTGGAGCCTATCTAAGGAGATTTAGACCCGACGTGGGAATCCTAGAGGTGCTAGGTGACAGTGCTATCCCGAAATGCTATTAGGAGAATTATCTACTTTACACAAATGCATTATTTTGGCAAACTGAAACTTTTTTTCCATTACATGACCCAAAGTTACCAATGTAGTTAGGTTAACTAGGTAGCATTATTAAGAACAAGCCGAGCAGCCTAGATACTCTGGACATACACACACACACACACACACACATATATATATATATATATATATATATATATATATTATATACTGTATATGCATGTGCAGTATTAAAACTGGGGTAACTTGAGCAATGTTAAATAAAGCATGTACAGTACTTAGCATGTCAGTTTGGTGGCATTGACGTAATCATCGGCACAACTGGACAGATTACACCTCCTCTATAGTATAGTGTGATATGTTTTCATGTAAACAGAAATGTACCTTAGCTAATTCAATGCCTGTTTAAGCAAACTAATGGGGGGGACGCAACTGCGAAATATCTAAAATAAATACAACTGTTTTTATGTATATACTGTACCATAAGCAATATCATTGGCTATATCACTATGTTACTATGTTTCAGGCATTTCTTTTTCTGCCTTATATTAATCCCTCTAAGAATCATGCATGAGCAACAGAGTGAGGCAAAACAGCAAGACAAGTAGAGATGGTGGTAAAAATACCACCGCAGGTTAAAAATAAACCCAGCTGCTGTTGGGTCAACAAAGCAACCAGGTGTACACGCATCAAAATGTTTTTTTTTTTTTTTCGTATTGTTATTTCGGGCATAGCGCCACCAACCTGAAACTGTATTTATACTAACATCATGGCTGATAGTGTGACTGATAGAAACACTTCTGTGAAGGGACATTTCAAGTTGGACTGCTTCAAAAGTCTTACTCCCTCACCGTTAGCAGGTGGAGCAGGTCTTTGTTGGCCTCAAAAGGTGGCTTGCATTTGTGGATGGCCAGCAGGTCACTGATGTTGCAGTACAGGTGCTGTAGCTTTCCCAGGTTGATCTTGTCACCATCCAGGTAGTCAGGCAATGCCTCGTTTAGAGAGATAAGGTCTTTAAGATGTACACCCAGGATGGGCACTTTAAAGCCGGTGCACTCGCTGTACACTCGTCTGTAGTTAGTGTAGTTACTGTAGGAGGAGAGCAACTCTGTAAACTCGCTCAGCGCCTGCAAATAGAGTGAGATATTTCTTGGTTAAATTTGCACTTATTTTTTAAACCTGGAGTTTTTGTAATCTTTCTTTGGTTTTAATAGAAATGAACTGAGGAGAGTTAAACAATAATTATCATCAGCAATTAGGATATTTTTTTCCCCCACCAATTTTGTTAACCTTCCAGTTCCCACCCACCAGCTCTTCACATGATACATCACCTACCAAAGGCTATCAGACTTACATGAACCCAGCTAACTCCATCTTCGTAAAAAAATTGAAAAAATGCTCACTTTGCATGAATTACTGCAGCAATGCAGCGTGGCATAGAGGCGATCAGTCTGTGGCAGTCTGAAGCCCAGTTTGCTCTGATAGTGGCCTTCAGCTCTTCTGTGTTGCTGGGTCTGGTGTCTCACATCTCTTCCTCACAATACCCATACAGTAGATTCTATATGGGGTTTAGGTTGGACGTGTTTGCTGGCCAATCAAGCACAGGGATACCATGGTCCTTAAATTAGATATTAGTACTTTTGGCAGTGTGAGCAGGTGCTGCTGGAAAATGAAATCTCCATAAAGCTGGTCGTCAGAAGCACGCATTGAAAGTGCTCTAAAACTTCCTGGTTGATGGCTGTGCTGACCTTGGACCTAATAAAGCACAGTGGACCAACAACGGCAGATGACATGGCTCCCCAAACGAACACTGTCTGTGCAAACTTTACACTGGACCTCAAGCAACTTGGATTCTGTGCCTCTCCTCTATTCCTCCAGACTCTGAGACCTTGAATTCCAAATCAAATGTAAAATTTACTTTCATCTGAAAAGAGGACTTTGGCCCACTGTGTAACAGTCCAGTCCTTTTTGTCCTTAGCCTAGAAAAGATGCCTCTGACGTTGTCTCTGGTTCAAAAGTGGCTTGACACAAGGAATGGAACAGTTGTAGCCCATGTCCTGGATATGTCTGTGCATGGAGACTCCAGCTGCAGTCCACTCCTACTGAATCCTTGAATGGGCCTTGTTTCACAATCCTGTCAAGGCTGCGGATATCCCCGCTGTTTGTGCCCCCTTTTCTCTTCCCCATGATTGTGTAGCCTACTGAACCAGACTGAGAGACCATTTAAAGTCTCAGGAATCCTTTACAGGTATTTTGAGTTAATTAGCTGATTGGAGTGTGACACCATGAGTGTCCATGAGTCTTGAATTGTTTTTTTTAAATATTAAAATTTTCATTAGCTATATGTCATAATCATAAAAATGAAAAGAAATAAACATTTGAAATAAATCAGTCTGTGTAATGAAGCTATATAATATATGAAATTGACTTTTATTAATTGAATTATTTTAAAAAATATATACTTTTGATGATATTCTAATTTATTTAGATGCAACTGTATATACAGTATAGGCTCCAGGTCCCCGCGACCCTGAATAGAGGATAAAGCGGTATAGAAGATGAATGAATGAATGAATGAATGTATATACAGTATGTATATGTGTGTGTGTGCGTGTGCATGTGCATGTTTGTTTCCATGGGAATTCCAAAATTGTCTTTTGTGGGTAAATTTTTGGGATTGCACAAACCTTGGTGATGTCAGAGGAGAGTAGACTGGCCGTGTCTTTGAGTCGAGAGATGGAGCTGTGACACAGACCGCCTATGACTGCCATCAGAGTGTTGAAATTTTGCAGGGACCTCAGTTTCTGCTCAGACGTGCACACATACAAAGAAAAAAGGGAAGAATGTTCTGTGGGTTCACAGTCCTTATTGGACATTTATTTGCCATGTGTGTTAACTTGTGTTATAGTGTGCTCACACAGCTTCCTGTACATTTGCTTTTGAAATATTCAGGAAGTTTATGTAAGAATTCTCCCTAACAGGAACATGGTGTCAGAATGACATACTTATTTAATTAACAGCCACTCACATCATGACACATCATCAGCTCACTAGCTTCCTATGTGTTTGCACAAGTCTGCCTTTCAGCACAGCCTTGCCTGCCTGCTTGTACTCGTGCTGTAAAGCACAGCTAGTGCTTAAGGGCACGACATAGGGATTTCACAATGACGTCACTTCCTGTGTTACAGCAACAAGTACAGTAGTCAACAACATCATAATATATGTATTAATTTAGTTGCCATTGGTTTTTAAATAATACATGAGTCATTAACGTTTCTATGATATTAAAAATCAACACAATGACATTTGGAATTGTCACAGTTATTTCTTAGAAATGCTAACTCAGTATCATGGTGTCTTGGTGGAAAGTCACACCTCTGTGTCAACCTCCTGCTGAAAATTTAAATTTTAATAAAATTAAAAGTTAATTTTAACAATTACTCATATAAAATAAGAATGCTTGTTTCATAATAATAATAATAATAATAATAATAATAATAATTATATATGTATGCATGTATTGGTGTATTTGTATGTTTTAGAGCGTATACGTACACTCTTTGTATTGCAACTTATGATCCTATGTAGAAACATGCATTATACTCATTCATACAGTAAATAATATCATATCAGATGGCTCACATTAGATTATTATATCATATAAATTATATCATAAAAACCTATATCGGAAGGCACGCTTGATTAGTACTCCTTAATGAATATAAGAAAATGGTGCATTTTTCGTCATTACTGTGTATAGGAATATTTGTATTATTATTTATTTTAGTAGGTGTATTATTCCTTATAATTGTATAAAACAACAATCATATATAATTACGTATTAAGGTATATATGGACATGGTGTATTATTACTCGTTATTGTATATAATAGCATTAGGGCTCACTATTAAATATAATTACATTTTGTATTATTAATTACAATATCATGTAAGAACATATTTTATTATTCATTATTAGAATTATTACTTATAATTTTATATGAAATCAATAATATCATTCCTTATTATTGTATATAAAAAAACACTTTTTATTACTAATTTTATTACTAATTATTGTATATAAAAGCATGTGTATCATTACTCATTACTTTAAACAAGAACTGCATTATTACTCATTATTTTATATAAGATGGTGGGTTATTACACATTAGAAGAACATGTATTGTAGCCTGAGCAAGTTGGCTGAATCTAAGTTAAGTAAGTTAGGTCAGTGAGTTTGACCTTAAATTGAGAAAACTCAAACATTTATTGCATCATGTTGCTTTAATATTTCTCAACATTTCTCTTTTACAGTGTGGGGACAACCGTATTATTACTTATTGTTGTTCATAAGAACACGTATTAATAACTGATATAAGCCTAATCATTTCTGCAGAATTGTTGCAAAAGGTTGTTATAACACCACTTGTTACAGTAGGATAACTCATGGTGGCCATGAAAAAGTGAAAGTTTTGGCACCGACAATCACTATTAATGACTATTACACTGTATTGGCAGACATTTTTGGCTAAAAGGTGAGTTTTCATATTTCTTCATATCAACCTTTTATTGGAACTTAAGACAAGAAGAAGAAGAAGAAGAAGAATATTCAATTATTGTCACATGTACTTTTTACAGCACAGCGAAATGTCTTCT
>JAQQZS010000037.1:25097386-25116441 GCA_030068045.1 Platyallabes tihoni
TATAAAAATGTTTTATAAAAGAATGAACATATATATATATATATATATATATATATATATATATATATGTTTATTCTTTCATAATATATATATATAATGAACAAAACCTTCTGTAGATATCTTTTATCTGTCTACTATCTATCTTCTATAGATATCTCCACAAATTGAATGTTTAAGCAACAGCTTTTTCAAATATATATTGCAAAAGATTTATTTAAACAAGACCTGGACAGAAAATATGCATTTAACAAGACCTAGACAGAATCCTTGTGGTAATCTCATAACAAACTATACCTTATAACTAACAGCACTGTATATGTTCTACATGCAGTTTAGATAAAGTTTGTGCTCACTCACGGGTATGGAGTGTCAATCAGCTGGAAGTGGGAATCCTTTTCATTCCTGACCAGAGCACACATATCACCCATAACCTCCTCCAACAGAGGGTCCGTCTCAAACATCAGATGATAATGAGATATCCAGTGCCTGAGAGAAAAGTCAAGCATAAATACAGTATACATACAGACTCCAAAGAACAATTGATCAATTTATTTCAATTCATTACCCGTGTTAAATTCTCACAGTACTGACCTGATGAACTGGCAGATCTGAGGCCTCTTCTGGGGTCTCTTCTCCACAGGACAGTCTCTGTAGGTAAGGCCTAGTTAAGGAACAGTCTTAGAATAACAACGGGACACACCCTTATTGCTACACACACTCCAATGAGCCCGTCTACCAGCACACAGATTTGTAATAATGCCCAAATAAGGAGGCTCTTCTTTCCTTTGTTTTGAAGGTGAGATGCCATATGATGCCCTGCAGAGCTAAATCCTGTATACACCTCATTAGTATGACCTCATTAGCCATTAGTATTAAGATTAGGCAAATTCAGCCCCTCAGGCACTATTATAAAATTTTGTTCTGAAAGCAAATACACAGAGTCAAGTCAATAAAGGATATAGAGAGAGCAGTTTATGAGCGAACGTGTGCGATGGCACAACCCAGTTGTGCATCATCAGAGTCATATTGACGAGCGGTATGCCTCTGATTAACTTCCCTTCAGAGTCTACAACACACAAAGAAAGAAATTATCATAATTTGACAAGGGAAGAGGAAGCGAGACAGGCTTTGTGTCAGTAGCAATGCAGGACAAAGACATTCCCAGGATCTAAAATGCAGCAAAGTAGAAGGGGTTGCTAAGTAGTTAATGTGTTAGTCTACTGATTGGAAGGTCATGGGATCAAACCCCAAGGAGCACCATGATACTGTAGTTATGTACTTGAGCAAAGCCTTAAAATGTGCAAATGTATAATTCAGTAAGTTTTAGTCACTCTTAAAATTATGCCTGTCAAATGCCATAAACTTTCAATTCAAACGCAAAAATGGGTTTCATTAAAATTAATTATATAAACACCATATAAAGCTAATATAATATGCTAATAACATACCAGAACATGTATGCATTAATTTTCTTTTGTTGTATGTTTCTATATATATCATCACTCACACAAGAAAGACCCGATGAAAACATGTGGAGTAGTTCAGAGAGTACAGAAGAGACTGATCAGTATTGTGGTGTTGTGGGATACACATTGTGCCATGATAGATGACAAGATAGTAAAAAGCCTTCATACAGAGAGCATGGCAAGAACTCAGTGATAACTTCCTTTTTCACAGCACTACTGAAAACTTGAATCTTAATTATCGGAAGGTGATTTATTTTTTCTATAACAGCAAGTTTTGCATTAATACACATGTTGTAATAGGTTATAGTTTCTATACTAGCAAATAACTCATGGTCTAGCTCCACTAATCATACATTATGAAATGTTTATTGTGAAATGTTTGGTGTACTGATTAAACATTTTTGGAAGGAGTCTCCAGTGTTAGCCCTGTGTAATATTTAAAGGTTTCTGGAACAGGAAAGTCTCCAAAACTTATAGTAGTAACATTCTAAGCTGCATTTTGTCTTATTAACTTCAAGAGAGAAAAACATGATGCTGGTAGACAATAGAAAGGCTGTTTATGCTAGACAGACAGTTAGATTGTCAGACTGAAAGTCATTATACTAAACAGACACGTAGACACTAAGAATGAAAGTCATTATTATAGACAGACCGTTAGACTGTAAGGGTGAATGCCATAATGTTAGAAAGAAAGGTAGACACACTGACTGAAGCACTGCAGGCAGCGCTGAATGAGCTCGTCCAGACTGGCAGCACGGGCGCTTGCAGGTATAGTGGGGGTCTGCAGCGCCCGACTGATCTCCTGAGGACTCGGACAGGTCATCCTCCTCTGCACTGGCCTCCTGGTCTTCTTCATGCTTCCTCCTTCCTGACGTGACTTCCTACTGCTGAAGAAAGAGACAACAGGATTTTTTCATGTTATTTATTTCGAAAGACACCCTTTGGAATTACGTTATTTCACCATGCAGTTATTTCCACCAAGGTAGAAGAGAAGCCAAGAGAGCAAGGAACAGAATTGACTAGAATTTACTGTACTCACAACCTCTAAATGTCATTCAAGACGTGAGATTTACCTTATTGAATAATACATTGCTTGGCATGATGGTTTTAAAAAATATATAGGAAAAAAGCTCTAGACAAGTCTAGATTTTTTCTAACAACCATCAAGAAATCTAGATTCTATGAATATCCAAATTATAAATACCCCAAACCTTTCATGCCACACCTCTTTTCTATGCTAAACCAGTATCACATGTCTAGAATTTACACATTAAACTATGATTGGTGCTTATATTCTATGACAAAATAACACTTGCCCATCCTGTCCTCAATACTAATGTATGTCCATGGCAACTAATAGAGAAGACCAAGTGCAGATTTTCTCGATTGAATGGCAAAAGCAAAAGGGTGTACTTTCATGTCACCCTGCACATTGTGTATGGTTGCGAAACTATGAACTCAGTCTATGCTCCATTTTTGCACTATTTTCAGGGTTTGTTTGTCACATTTATGTCATTTATCAGAATCAAACATGTGCTCGATTGGAAGGTTTTTGTCCACTTTAAACTTTGCAAACTTTGCGTGTCTTAGGTCTAGCAAAGTGAAATTGCAATGTTGCAGCATGCAAATACATTCTATACAACTGTGTGCTTCCAACCTTGTGGCAACAGTTTGACAAGGACCCACAGATAGGTGCAGTGTTGAGGTGTGTAACTGTGTTTTCAATAAACAGTACAGCATTGTCAGAAAGTCATGATTCAAAATATGATTCCCCTTAAGATATTCATTTCTAAGTAGCAAGCAGAACAAGAAATTAAAGACACTAGCATGCTTCACGTATGCAAATCAAGCTAAGTAAACTCTGCTGACCTGTGCAGCTGAAACATGCAAGCCCTCTTGCAGGGCCCCAGCTATCTGATTATTGTGGCTTCAACTTCTGATCTGCGTCTTGTGCTCGGAGAGGGTGTGCGTCTGTATACACGTACTCAGTTTCCATCACTTGTTTTTAGATCAAGGTTTGAATGTGGATATGTAAGAAAGCCTGGATGGAAATGCAAGAAATCCCTACAAATGACTTGTGTCCTGATAAAGAGAACATGTCATGAGTGTTGATGGAAAAAGTCTGCAAGGTGTATGCCTCTAATATCTGTCAATGTTTCTGAAATAGTGTCAAAGTCCCTACTTTGCAAGGTCATTTTGGACATTCTACATTCAGCAGCATTCCCAATGCCTCAAATAATCTTACAACTGGCGGAGTCAATCAATGCAATTCTTCACCAGATAGGTGTCTAAATAACACTCTAGTTATTACAACCTACAAATTGCAAGGGCACATTTATAGTGTCTTAAACCGTGCTATTTATATTCATTATAAAGATAGTGATTCAGCACCTACCTATAAATCGTAGCATCATTACTACAATTCTGCACCAGTTAGGGAACAAAGTGTCCGAAATAACATCCTATTTGCTGTACCCTAAATATAGCAAGGTGACTATAGACATTCTGCACTAGCTAGGGTACATTCCTAGTATTCTAAATACTGTTATACCTGTAATTGGCAGTGTCATTATTGGGAGCCTAGACTAGCTAGTCTCCCAAATGTTGCCCTAATACTTATTACATATAACTGGAAACATCATTACTAGAATTCTGCACCAGTTAAGGAACATTGTGTCCAAATAGCATCCTAGTTGCTATATCCTAGATATAGGACATATACCTGTAATTTGCAATGTCTAGGAATCTGCACCAATCTGGGCGACATTCCAAGCTGTCCCTTCTACCTCCAAGTTGATACAAGGTCAATGAGTGCATTTCTTTAGTACTTGCTAGAACACATTCCCAGTGTTCTTAATGCTGTCCTATTCCCTGAAAATGGCAAGGTCACTACAGTGTGTGCACTGGTGTGACTGTAAAATGGCAATACAGTACATAGTTCACTCACATATAATTACAGTACTATACAGCTATAGAAGTGGACCTTATAATCATTTAATCTGGTGTCACTCAGATGAGATCACCCTCAAATTCCTCTCATTTCATCTCAGGGAGTTTTTTCCTTGCCACCATCACCCCTGGCTTGATCATTAAAGAGGATAAATTTAATAAAAGAAATTACGTCCGGATTTCTGTGAAGCTGCGTTGTGACGTGGTGTCTATGGTCAAAGGCGCAACACAAATATAACGGCCTTGAACTGAATAATGGCTTCATGCTGCTGGTGCTCTTTTGATCAACTGCGGTTCCACCTTCATGATGTGACAGATATTGGCAGTTAAACTGCGGAAACATGGTTGAAATTGTAGCCAAGATGAAACAGAAAGATTGAGGTTCACAACGAATCTGTACTAATGTATTTGTGCGTGTACAGTATGTGTACCAGCATGGCATGTGTGCTGCTGTTTACAGCAAGAGAAGGCTACTGTGTTTGCCCTGATCATATCCACATTGGTGTTTTTGGTCATAGCATTGCACTGTTTGTTGTTGCTGCTCGTGTCCCATCACCTGCCTGGTGTCACGACACACACACACACACACACACACACACCAAGTAATGTGTAGTCACAATGTGTGAATGTCACTTTGCAAAGCTGTCAATGTCAGCTGTACACCCTCCCCCATCCCTCTTCTGAAAAGCCTACACTTTGCAACTTTTTGCACATTTTTGCAGTCTATCTACGACTCTTGCCTTTTGTGTTAATATGTTATGGTGTTCTAGATCAACACTTGACCTCTGAGGTTCCTCATTGCTGCCTGTGTGTACTGTCATTATATGTGTGTCACCATGGTGACAGTTTTCTTTTTTCAGACTTTTTCACAAACAGAAGTTTCAATCTTAAATACTGAAAATACTATGCATTCATGCCACATCAATCTAAGAATCATTAATACTTATCATCTTAGTACGTTATTACATTTAGAAAAACAACCACAAGTGTATTCACTATACAGTATTGGCTCACATGATAGAATGGCCAATAGAATGTATTTAACTAGTGTTATGTTGAAAAGACTTACAGGTGATAGAAAACATGCATAATTATTTTGTGATATTTGATATGATAGAATCAGATAAAAAAAAAAAGGTCATAATTTCAGAATGGTACCAGACGAAGAAATCAGCTAAGGAGATAAATTCCTGTAAGTCGGTTTAGAATTGCCCATGACATCATAAAAAACACAAAAAGAAACTGAAAGGACAGTGTCGACTTGTCAGCTTTATAGAAGAAATGAGATTGATAAAGTTGCATAGTAAAAAATAACATCTATTAAAGAAATCCCGGCTATGTTTAAAAGTGAAAGTAAGAGCATATGCACATGTACAATGTGATGAAAAGACACAGGATTAGGACTATACTGCAGTCTGGCAAAAATCACTAATCAGAAAAGAGGCTAGGTAGCATAAAGATGGGATTTTTGAGCAATGAAAAAAGATCATATAGTCTTTTAAATCCAGATTGACCCGATGGACAGGTCAGGGTAAGAAGGGAAGTGTATGTAGCGATGCACCCATCATGCATAGTGGCCACTGTACAAGCCTCTGCAGGCAGTGTTATGATCTGGTGTTGCTTCAATAAAATGAAGTCAGCTGATGACCTTTTATCACATCTAGCATGCATATTCCAGGATGCTGATTATAAAATGTTGTTTTTGGAATCATTTTTACACCGACCACCAGATTAGTGCTGTACTTAAAATTATTGCAGTCAAGTTAAATATCAGAGAGGTATTTTTAGGCCAGGCAGTGTTTTATTAATATATTATTATTATTATTATTATTATTATTATTATTTCCCTGTCATGTTACGGTGCCTTTCTGAAGACCTACAGTGAATCTGAACTCTTCTTAAATTTGTGTAAATTTCGAATCTATACCAATGTTATAGCTAATACATTTCAACTTATTTACATAGAGCACAAGCTGCGCTTTCATAATACGCTGATGTAAACATGTTAGTGCGACTTTTAAGCTTATGTCAAAATACACATACACGAAAATACAATTTTGAACTCTAGCAGAAAAACAGTGAAAATTTATTATTTTTTTGTTGCATTTTGTAGGTGATCTGACATCCATTAAAATAATTTAACAACTCATTTAACTCTCTTCAAGTCTATTTGCTAATTATGCTCACTATATAGGATAAAACACAACGCAATGTCTTTTGCTATAAAATAACAAAGAAAAAAAGTAAATGAAACAGGCTGCATTCCAACTTTCAAGTCAATAAATCCCTCAAACACATTGTCTATGTACTACATACTGTATGCTCACTACATAGCACAGATCTAATGAAAATGCCAGCTGACCTGAAGTCCATGAAAACAAATGAACAACCTGTTTTTAAACTTATATAGTTCTTTTTGAATATGTATATTTAATACACTGGGTTATTACATGCGCAAAGACAACAGGAGGTCCAGTTCTGGTGAATAATTCGATTCTGATTGAGTATTCCAACTCTGAGGCCTTGCGTGTGTGTGCATGTGAGTGTGTGTGTGTGTGTGTTGCAGCAGGTAGAAAAGATAAGGGCTTCTCTAAAAAGAGTAGCATGTACAAGTGTGGTCAGGCTGTACTGACGACACAAACAGGAAGTTAGCTGCATGTGAAGAGAAGTGGGGACAAGTTCTTAGAATGACCAACCCCTCTCTCTCTCTCTCTCTCTCTCTCTCTCTCTCTCTCTCTCTCTCGCTCTCTCGCATCCAGTAGCAATGGCTCATTTTCAATTCTCCTCTTGTCACTGCTTAGACTCTCACATCCTAAAAGCTTCAGCAGCACATACACATACATATGCACACAGACCACAAACACACCGTATACTAGGCTACGTTTGAATCTGTCAACTGTTAAGAGTGAACGAGATTACACACCGGTATTTACTTTTCATTTATCAGTATTGACTCAAAAGCGGTGCACACCTTTTTCCATAATTCTTTCCTCTTTACTTTCTACATCCTAAAGCAGATACGTTGCATCCCATGCAAAATGCTACATTTCATATTTTGTCCCTGATTTGCATAAACCAACTGTGCACACACACACAGAGTCACTTTACAGGTAAGAAACCTACACTGTACTCACACAATGTCCCCCATATATGCAAACTTGTTTGTAGCATGTTTCCCTGCCAGTGAATTCTTCATGGCTTCTTCAGTAGCAGGCCGGCCGTTTACAGATAGCCCCGGGGTTCCATGCATGATTCGTTAGACTGCCATGTTTGGTGTGTATATTGCATTGTGTTTTAACTTTACACAGCACCTACTCATTCTCACACACTTTCTCTTCCTCTCCTTCAGCACCCTAGCTCTATTCAGGTCATTCAGAAAACAACTTCTTTTTTTTTGGAAATCCCCCCTCAACACTCCCCTCTCCTCTTCCCTGACACAGAAGCCGGTATTTTACTCCCAGTTCCTGGCTGCAGCTCTGGCAACATCTCTGCACTCACTCACACGGACACACACACACACACACACACACACACACACGCACACACAGGAGTCAGGAGGCTTTTTCTCTCAGTAATTGATTAATTGATGCTAAATTCATTTGAACTGAGACCTATTTAAAGTAAGACAACAGATACGCACAAACACATACACACTTATGTATGCAAAAACGAATTCAGTGTCTACATCTTGCTTACAAATTATTGATGTGACGTACAGACTGTGTTACAAACTAGATGATGGTAATGAAATATTTTATTTAACCTCTTGTTTAAGTGCAAAATAAAACTGAATTCGCTTAAAAACACAAAGAACGGGCATCTTATTTGGGGCAAAATATATCCAAATTGGGAAATAATCTGAAAATCAGCCTTGCTTTGTATAACAGCATCGATTTGTCTGTGTAGTTATTTAATTATCAAATAATTTTTTTCATTATAAATGCTCATTGTAATAATAATAATAAAAAAAAATCAATGTTACATGTGTTATTGAGATCGCATCGCTATTATTCTGTCTGATTCAACCCCCAAAAATTTAATAAAAAAATGATTAACATCAACCAGTTTGTTGGAAAGTTCTGGGAAATAAAGTCCCGTGGCTCCAATGAATAGATGAAATGTGATCCATCATATCAAATCAAGTATCAAGTCACATTTTCAGTGATTTACACATTGCATTTTGGATTGTTTTTTTCTGATTCCTGGCTCAATAAGCACCATTTTGGTACCAAGTTACCCAAAGCGACAAATCGTACCTGACTTAACATGACGGGTAACAAATGTCATTGTAACCACTGAAATCATATTCTTGTCTGTCAGCTCAGGTACTGTAAATTCAAGGAGTTTGAATTTTGATTTTGAGTTTAATTAATGTATCTTACAGTATATGTGATCTTTGTAATGTATATCAACAAACTGTAAACTTGTCAGTATGTGAAACCACACGTCACAAACACAGTAGTGGTCTCTGTCATTGTTCTTGATCACATGTCTGATGGCAAGAATCACATTACAATGTCAGTGTAGCCTTCATATGATGTGGTTGTGATCGTTTGAAGTCCGGTGTATAATAATTTGTGTACATTTCATACACATAGAAGGTTCACAAACACAAAAATTTATGATTTATAATTTTGTTATGTTTAAATTTTACATGTTTAAATGTTACAATTTTACAAATCCCAGAATCCACTATAGCGTCATGACACACTCTTGTAACTACAAACCTTGTTTACAGTATATTCTTCTTTATTGTATTAGCTTGCTCAGTTGCTTTGGCTTTAAATTAATTTTAGCGAAAAACTGTCAAAACGTTCTACAAAACTAAAATGAGGTACACTTCCTCTATTCGAGTATTTTTGTCTTATAAAATATGATGGCCCTGACTTTGTCCGGTTTTCTTCATATATACTGATGTCATAAACGTTAAGTCGGGTTTAAAAGAGTGGCTTTGTTTGTTTTGACGTGCTTTAGAAGTAAAATGTACTTCCTTACTTATCGATTCGCTTTTGTACTTCTTGTTTTGCGAAAACAATACACTGACGATCACGAAAAACTCGTTCCATAATCAAACCTCTATAACAGGGCTATAACCGATGTGATTATCGTTAATCCTTACATTAAAATGTTTGAAACGACACTGATGACAAACTCATATACAAAATGGTAACGTGAAATAATATGTCTAATACGTTCGTGTGCGAACGTGCATATGCCGAAATATTAGCAATTCAAACAAAGCTTATAAAATGTGCAAATTTGTGCAAATGATTGATCGTGACTTATTTGTTTATATCGCATTGCATGTGACTGCACTTCCTAATTAGTGCTCTCCGTGGCTGATGCTGATAGTATCATGTCTCTAAGAGTGCAATGACTGTCATTTACCAGCAATCAGATAAAAGCACAGAGATTGTGTGAAACATACACACACACACACACACACACACACATCATGACTGTGAAACGTTATCATAACAGACGCTGATGTTTCTGATGTTTTTTTCGCGCCGTTTCTCTACCAAAACAATTTCCAAGTAATTTCAGCCACTGATGGCTTACGCCACTCACTGCGTGGAGGTGTTGCTGGAGCCGTTCTGCTGTGTCCAGTGCGTGACGCAGAACGATGCCTTCTTCCTCACTTTGCGAAGGTCTTCGCGAAACGACATCGCCTGGACCTCAAAGCCGAGCCCTACGGCAGGAGTCTCTATCTGCAGCAGATGACGGCAGCGAAATGTTGAGTTCAAAAGCGACTCTGATGTGAAATCCCCCTCTCGACAGATCAGAGATAACAAAGTTGATGATTCAACACAAAAGTGTCAGAAATGTAAATCTACTTGTCTTGCCTTTAAAAAAAAGTGCTTAAAAGGGACAAAATTAACTTTAAATTTTCGATTTTTCTGGTGTTTTTAGTCTGAGAAATAGGTGCTGTGTTTCGTCTAACAGAGAATCGAGAACTGAGCTGCAAATTCGAAAGAACGCAAGGGGAAGCCACAGCCTTGTCTGGTAACCACAATTATCGTGCTTTTTGCACTGCTCTGCAAAGGCAGCTCTAACGGACCTCGCAAACACACCACACAGAAAAAGCAACCCAGTCTAGCTGAACTTCTACTTGCACTGACACATAACCTGTAGGGAGCATCGGTGAGAGCTGAGAAAGTAAGGGAAGGCCCCTGTTACCTTTTGGTTTCTTTTCGAATCATGGCGCAAGGATGATCTTCTCCCTTCTGAACTCCTTCGCTGATTCTCTGGATGCGTAAGGGCATCTGTTCACAAGTCCTGGGGCCCTACTTTCCCATGAGGCTGAGCTGTCTATCTGTTGGCCGTCTCACACTGTGTTTATGCTCACAACAGAGACGTTGAGGCCAACCTCTCTCTCCCTCTCTCTCTCTCTCTCTCTCTCTCTCTCTCTTTCGCTCTCTCTCGCTCTCTCTCGCTCTCTCTGCCTGAGAGGATCTTCTCTGTCCTGCTCAGCAACACCCAGAACAACAAACCTGTACACTACCAGCTGCAAGATCTCTCTCTCTCTCTCTCTCTCTCTCTCTCTCTCTCTCTCTACCACACCTCTACCTAATTGAGTAAACAGTAGAGCGAAAACAAACCAGCCGACCACAAGAAAAAAAAAAAAAGAAGAAGAAAAACTCCCACTCGAGTGACGACAACTTCAGAGTGGTGAAATAAAGTGTGTCAAGAAGGGAATCTTCCAAAATGAGCAGCAAGCCAAAACTGGTCAATACACACAAGTTATTATTTCATACACGGGCTCTGGCTCTAAGAGATAAGGGAACTGTCATGTGTGTGTGAGATTGTGCGTTTGCATTTGTATGTGTGTGTGTGTGTGTGTGTGTGTATGTGTGAAAGAGGGAGGGCAGGACTGCATCAGACAAAGCCAGTGGGTGACTAGAGGGCTCTTGTGAAACACGGCAGAGTGAGCAATGTGAATTAAACATCATTGAAAAAGACAATTAGAAGGGGGTAGTGAAGGGGAGAGGGTGGGAAAACAGGAGAAAGCAATCAGATCTCGTGTGATGAGTGCTGGCATATCTGCCACAGACAGACTGATGTGTTACAGTACGTGAACGAGTCATGTGCAGAAGTTTTTTTTTCCTAGCCCTGAGGGTACAGGTAGACCAGACTAACATCAACTTGTTTGGAAACCACTGCTTGCCTCTGCTTGTTTAGGATTTCTCCTGAATTTCACATTTCACAGGCTACACTTCGCTCCCTTTCACTCCACCTTACCTCTTTTTAAGCCTCTTTATCTATCAGTTCTACTCTAACACTGAGCCAGTGTGTCTCGGCCATGTGCAGCTGTATGATGGACTGAAAGACAGCCTTGTTCTGAGCCGAGGCCACAGGAGCTGATAGGAAAGCATGGTGTGTCCGTGCACGTGAATGCTGTGGGAACCTGAGTGTCTGTGTGTCTGTATGTGTGTGTGTATGTGTGTGTGTGTGGGGGTGTTTGCACACAGGTGGGACACCCAGCCGGATTGGTGCGTGGACGCTCCGCATGTCAATTCTGTATAAATGCCCCTTTTCTTTTCACAGACTTGAACGAGTCACAGCTTCGTCCCAGTTACTCAGATATAATGTGATTTTTTAAATAGATAAACAAAAATAACTTTTAATTTTCAATTGATCATTTTTATAAAAAAAACAACGATAGCGAAACTTTAATAAGAATCTAAACTGCTATCTTTATTTATTCTCATCATAAATCAGGTCACGTCTTGAAAATTGAACACAAAAGAAAAAATCCCCTCATTCTCACTCACCCTGATTATCCAGTACAGTTCAGGGTCATGGGAGGCCTGAAACCTATCCCAGGGGACTTGGGGCACTAGACGGGGTATAACCTGGACGGTGTCCAGGTTATCCATCGCAGGGCACAAGCATGCACAGAGTCACACACTACAGGCACATTAGAAATGCCAGTTAGCCTAATCTGCATGTATTCGGATTGTGGGAGGAAACCGGAGAACCCGGAGAAAACCTACCAAGCACAGGAAGAACAAACAAACTCCACAACCACAAACAGACCCAAAGGTAGGGATCGAACGCTCATCTGTGGAGGTGCATGGCCACTGTAACGACCATATTGTTAACAATTCATACGGCTTAATTTGTAGAAAAAAATTAAAAGGCACATTTCAAGTCATATAAAAATAAAAAAAAATAATAATCATTCTATGTTCACTCTTGCTTACATTCTCTTCATTAAAAAAAATTATGATTTGATGGCAAGCATTTCTTGTGACATCACTGAGGTTTTTCTTTTACCAAATACCTGTAATGATATTTTGAAGTAAAAATTTCTACCTACTCAAGACATTTTCAAAAATAAAATGTTTTGCAAGTTTACACTGTCAGAGTGATTATCATGCTAGTTTAAAAGATCAGGAATAAATCCTTATCTGGTTGTTAATCAGCTGTAGGTCATTTCCCTCCATGTTCCTTTAAGATAACTTACGAAAATCTGTGAATTATCTGCTCTGAGGCCACCATCTTTGTCTTTCGCAAACCTTAAACTCATGCTGTGCATTGCAATTTTTCCTCATTTTCCTCTTTATTATCACCACATATCTATGAACTTAATCAATGTCTTTAAACAGAAACCAGTTCTGCAAAAGAATTAGACCTAATAGTCATCTTATGAAGATAACACACGTATATCTTAAAAAAACGTTAATGTGTTTTCATTCAAATATCATGTCCAAATATGAAAGCATTCAGGTTTCAAAAGATTAAGGTTTAAATAATAATACATGTAAATGTTTATATGTGATTTACTTCCAATAGATGGATTAGTTTAAAGTTCTTTAAGTTCTTTATACATATGGACCGAACATGGTGTATATATCTTAAAGCTTATGCTTTAACATTGTTCAAAACTATTAATTAATTACCACAAGCTAATTCCTTAATATTTGTAGTATCTGAATGGAACATTTCATACATAACTATTACCCCAGTCCTGTATTATTTACATAATTAATAAAAAGAGATCCTTATACCAGTAAGCACTGAAGAAGCAAGGCTAGAAATACTGTTCTAGCTTACTTCATGTTGGTTTGTGTGCTGTTAAAGGTGTCTGATTATACATTCAAATTATCCCTCATGTGCACTAACCTGTTGCTCTGGTTACATACTTGTACAGTTTTCAGGTCCTTTTTTCTATGTAACTTTACAGTAACTTCAGTATGAAATTCACTTCCCATCTTGCTGCATAACGCATAAAGGAGTGGTCCTTGCGTGCCTATAATGAGACATCATTCATTGACTCAGTCTCTGCCAGAAGTGATACACTTATGGATTTTTTCACATTGACTAGACTGTAAGATAAAAACGTTATGAAAAACGTTTATAAATGCAAATACCTTGTATTAATTACATTACGCAATGTGAATAATCGAGTTAAAAAATCCACAGATCTGTGCAAGCAACACAGCTTATGGAAGCGTTGCCGGTGTGTGTTAACCGGGAGGCCTCCGATGCCAAAATTTTCCATTTGGGTTTTTGGATATGTCAGGTAGTAAGTTATTGTTGCTTTGCTATTGTGTAAATTTTTACCACTACCGGAATATGGCAGTGACATTGCAAAAATACTGATAGAACTCTCAAAATTAGCATATTAAAGGAACAACCGGAAATACACAAGAACATGTGTGTCTATGCTATATCTTTGCCTATGTGATTTCTTGCTTTTTACATTTTTGCTTAGTTATTTTTGTAGAGTTGGTTAAAATGAAATAAATTTAATTAATTTCAACATATTGCCTAGGTTTGCTGAAATAAAAAAGATATGTCACATATGTTACTGAACAATCCTCAGCCCTATATGCTCATTAATAAAACAGCAAAACAAGTTTTAAGGGCTACACTATGCCCAAAATATAATTCTATTAATCCATTTGCTAATTTATGATAAATCGGATGTAATTGAAATTGATTGTTGTAGAAAATGTAGTGTATGTACTGTAAATATTGAGCCACAGTGAAGGATCATGTTCAAGATTCATTAAAAAATAATAAGGGTTTAAAGGTCACATAGTTTACACATTTTTAAACAAGTCAATTAAAGTTTTAGCGACTTCCAAAACATCTTTATTAATGATTCAGCTCAAGCACAGCTCAGATTCTGCATTTGAACATGATTGATTTCTGTTCTGTTTCACTCCTTTTCCAAGCATGCTGTTTAAGTGTCTGAATTGAATTGAATAACTTTAAATAAACTAAACTGAATGCCCCTTTAAAAAAGTGCATTTCCTTAGCCAATCAGAAAACATAAACCTGAAATATTAATGCTTGGGACCACATCAAGCATTTCCCACCTGTTTTCAGGTTTTAATAAAATAATGGGGAAATATATGTAAGAGCATTAATCCAAGATGACATCCTTGAGTTTGCCTCTCAGTTTGCATTGAATCAGGTTAGATTCTCTTGGTAAATGAGGACACAAAGAGGGTAAATCTGATTAGCTTGTTTAAGCAATACAAAATATAAAACAGACAAACAGCAAAGCCTGTTTTTGTGTTAACACAAAGACTGGAGACCCAGCTGAATGTCTAAAAATTACTAAAAGGTGAATTTGGAATAGTAGTTTGCCTTTAACCCTTAAAACCAAAGAGGCATGGATCTGTACTGGCAAGTTACAGTAGCGTTATAAATAAATAAATAAATAAATACATTAAGTGTTAATTTCAGTTACCATCTCTGTTCTGATTAGTGAAGTTATTACAAAGAAATCAACTTTATAAAATAAAGATAAAAAAAAAAAGAAAAGAAAACTGCATGTTTAAAGAAGTATGGACAAAGACTGGGTTTATTCTCCATGTCAAGTTCTAAACCTAACCAACTGTCTTATAAGTTGTCTTATAAGTCATAAAAAAGTTTATAATTTTGCATTCTTGTTATTTTGAATCTTCAAATTCATCATATTTAGTTTGACCTACTGTATCTTTTAGGTCAATAAATCATCATCATATGGTATCAATTGTATAAGTAAGTGAGCATGTTAAATATAGATACCAGGTACCAACAATGGTAATGATACATGCCTGGACAGATAATAAATAATAATCCAGCCAGGGAGATCAGAAGACTTGAAATCACAACAATCCCAAAGCTGGAGCAAGACTTTACAAAGTAACACTGAAAGTCCAGGTTATTTGACATAAATAGTTTGATTTAAAACTGCTGAGTGTGATTAGTAAACATGTCACTGTGTGAATTTCATGTTCTGGTCTGAGGATCATTATAGTGATAATATGCAACTTCCGGAGGATCAGACATGCTGTAGCTGCAGCAGCTAGAACATTTAAAAATCTTTCATTCCCATCCATAAGTCATGAACTCAAAAGGATGATAGTCATCTATCCAAACAGATAAAACACTCACGTAAAGTAAACAGTAGGTTTTACTGTAGTAGGTATTAGCCTTGTAACACTAGCTAGCTCTCATTAGACAAACATTCAGATGACTTCAGAAAGTGTGACTACACCTGGCTTTATTTATTGATTCATTTAGTAATCATTTGCTTTACAACTGACTTCACTCTGAGTCCTTACGGAAATCAATTGTCCATAACTAGGTTGCATTTCTATACAATGATGTCACCTAAATGACAAATTAGGCTCAGTATCGGTCACTCATCCTTTTACCCTTCCAGACAGTGCAGTAAAACTCACTGTTCCACAAGTTCTAAATATAGAAAAGTGACTAGAAAACTTTATGGTAGAGGAAAACATGTGATGTAAAAATGTACTACATGTGACCAATATGAAAAATATCCAACAACAAAAATCATATCAGGCATACAAAAACTAATAGTATCTTTAATTTTCTTAGAATGGCGTTCAATACTTGTAGCTAGATTGAACTTATATTAAGTTATAGTTAATGATATTAGAATGATAAGGTTCCTATTGTGAATTTGTACGGTATGTGTGCTCCTCAAAGCGAGAACATTTAAAATATTTAAAATAAAAAGCGAGAACTATTTTATTTTTCTTGCATATTTAATTTTATACTCCATCAAATTATTACCACCTGATTAATCTTTGTAAGGGTCCCCTTGAACCATTAAAACAGCTTCCCATGGAGGCCTGGACTCCACAAGACCTCTGAAGGTGTGCTGCGGTATCTGGCACTAAGATGTTAAGTTGCAAGGTAGGGTAACCATGGATGGGATTTGTTTATCCAGCACATTCCACAGATACTTGATCGAACTGAGATCTGGAGAAACTGAAGGACAAGTCAACACCTAGAATTTTTTTTTACATTCCTCAAAGCATTCCTGAAAATTTGTGGCAGGGTATGTTATCCGCCTAAAAGAGGCCACTGCGAATAGAGAATACCATTTTGATGAAGAGATCTTGGTCTGCTTACTGAACCCCCCCAGTATTAGCTTACTGGATGCCCCCTCCATCCATCCATCCATCCATCCATCCATCTATCTATCTATCTATCTATCTATCTATCTATCTATCTATCTACTGTATCTCTCTCTCTCTCTCTCTCTCTCTTTCTCTCTGTGGTCCACCTCCACATCTGATTTCAAACACCAACTACACATTTCATTATTTTACAGAGAAAAGGCAAATCATGCAATTATAACAGTCAGCAGGTGGCAATATTACTAGTTCAAATGCTACACACCACTGTGGTTATTTAACACAATGCCATGCACAAATGTAGTGAAGTAGAAAGTACTGTACAGATATTTGTTGCAGAATGTAGTGGAGGAAAATAAAAAAAAATATCCACCTATAAAACTGCTCATGCACATATACATGAAAATTGTACTTACTGTAAGTACAGTAATGAAGGCTTCTTTACACAGTGTATCCTAATGTCATTTCTTCCACATGATGTAATCCACATGATGTAAAAGGAAAAAAAAACATAATGCACCAGCCATTTCTGACGCTTACTGTTAGTGCCCAGTATAGGTGCTTTCTGTGATGAATAAGAGTCAGCATAGGCACCCTGTGGTTATGCAGACTCATATACAGAAATCTACTCTGCACTTTGTGTTTTCATCATGGCCAGCACTTGATGCGACAAAAGATCTTCTAGGGGATTGCTCTCACCTGCATTATTGGAACTTGAGTACCTATGAACTTATGCCTGCTTTGTTGGTTGTCCACTTATGCCTGCTTTGTTTGGCAGGCGCTAACCACTACATATTGAGAACAGCAGCCCACAAAACCTGCCATTTGACCCAGTCATCATCAAAATTAGCTCCTTAACAAGGTATCCTTTTGACCTACATATCATCACAGCCATACTGCTTGGTCAAAGTCAATGAATTGATTTTATCTGTCATGCTTTAACAATAGACATTGTTGTAAAGTAGCACATAAGAAAATTGATGTAGAGTGTATAGTTTATCCTGATAAAACTGAACAATGAAGTGTGTGTGTCATATGGTGTCATTGTCTGAATATGATCATATTGATCATTTTAATTGACAATAAAGCCAAATATAATTTTAGGAATTAATTGGATTTTATATATTTAAAAAAAAAAAAAAAAACGTATGAGTGAGAATGATTTTTTGTTGTTGTTGTTGTTGTTGATGATGATGCTGAAATAATAAAGAAATCAAATACATTGAACATTTCTGGCCATTTTAATCTAAAACAAACTCCAAACGTGATAACCTTACCATCAACTTAGTTCTTGTTCTGTATAAATGTAGCTAGGTAGTTGGATTAGCTCAACTAGCTAGCTAGTCCTAGTGTAATTTTATCTTGTTTGATTTATAGATCTGTGGAAGCCACAAAGGTACTATGTACACAAAATTATATTAAATAAAGACAATTATATTGCAATGTTTAATTTGTAAGACCCTGTAGAAGATTTAGGGGCATGTGAGAGGATTATTTCATGCAATTCTAAGTAGTCTGTTCCAGGATGATTGGGTGCAATGTAAAATTCCTATTTACTTTCATTACTTGGAATTATAGAGTAGTTGCTGAAGATGATAAACATAAAAAGGAAAAATACATGATAAACAGAAATTGTATTATAGAATGTAGTACAGTACTGTAGGTAAAAAAAAAACAGGGCAGGGGCTAGGGAGGTGGTTAGCACCTCATGGTGTGAGAGTAGTGGTACAGTAGCTCTCCACCCTGGTGTGTAAGTACACAAACACAAAACATGGTGGTAGTGACAGCCTTAACAGACTTGTTCATCTTATTTTCGCTCAAATAGATTTGACACTGAAAGAATGAAAGACAGTAAATAACTATTCAAGCAATTATGGTTCTTTAATTTGTTGATTACAAAGTGTGCTCTGTTTTTGCTCTGTTAGCCATTAATGATTTAAAGTCTTTCAATGTCACAGTCACCACCAAGCTGGAGCACCTGGGACGCAGCTCATCTATGTGTCAGTGGATCTCCAACTTCCTAACTGGCAGACCACAGGCAGTACGGATGGGCGGACATGTCTCAGCCTCTCTCACTCTGATCACTGGAGCCCCCCAGGGTTGTGTTCTGAGCCCCCTGCTGTACTCACTGTACACCTATGACTGCACAGCCACTACGAACTCCACCATCATCATTAAGTTTGCTGACGACACTGTCGTGGTGGGTCTGATCTCTGACAACGACGAGACAGCCTACCTGGAGGAGGTT
>JAQQZS010000037.1:25120429-25130558 GCA_030068045.1 Platyallabes tihoni
ATATATATATATATATATATATATATATATATATATATACCTTATAGACTTTTTAATAACTCACAAACTACCCACTTTTCTTGATCACATATACTTTATGCAATATAAAAATGTAAAAAAAAAAAATACATAAACACATTTAATTGATATCAATTAAAATTATGCAATTTGTATTACATTATTACGACACATCACATCCTCATGCTCATTACTGAGCCATGTAGACATAGCTACACATTCTTCCTGCAAATATTTGCACTGTGCACAGTTTCTGCTCCAAGTGAATGATTTATTTACTCTCCTCTCTTTCATCTTCCTCCTGCAATCTCCTCAGTTTTTTTTTTTCTCAATGTGCTTTTTATAGGCCAGCTACAGAGGGAAAGCAAGGCTTTGTTTTGGCTTCAGGGAAGTTCCTGCTTCCATAATGAAGAAGGGGTTGTGGTGTTGCTGCAGTAATAAGTGTCATGTATGCACTCAGTGTGTGTGTGTGTGTGTGTGTGTGTGTGTGTGTGTGGTGGGGAGGGGGTGAAAGAAAGTGAACATTATATGTTGAATATTATAAATGTTTTACATGCTAAAGTATAGTATTAATATGTGTCTATCTGCCTTTGCATGTGTGAGAGAGAAATGAGAGACTGTAAAATTTGGTATGGACCAGGGATGAGTGTGGGCTTTGAACTGTTTTAAGCTATAAAACTGCAGTTTAAGAGGTTAATTTTATTATTTATTATTATTATTATTATTATTATTATTATTATTAGTAGTAGTAGTAGTAGTAGTAGTAGTAGTAGTAGTAGTAACCCTAACCCTATATTAATAATAATAATAATAATAATAATAATAATAATAATAATAATAATAATAATAAATTAATTAATTAATTTGCAATACAAAAAGTAAAACAGTTAAAGTGCAAATACAGATACCTGTAAAAAAAAAATAGGGGAATAACTTACTAATAAACCTATGACAATAAATATTAAAAAATAAATGTCAATTTATTTATAAATGTCAATATTTTTATTTTAGATTTTAATTGCTATTATACAAAATATTATATATAACACTTATTTTGCTTCTGATTTACTATAAAAGTTCAAATATTTCATTTAAAATACTCCTTTTATGTATCATTTATCATTCTTTTATAACTTCGACTGGCTACATAGGAATATCGCTGTTGTGTGGTTGCAATTGTTTTTTATCCTTTCCCATATATAAATGCAATAAATATGAAAACTTACAAAAATCCTTATAGTGCAAAACATTTCTTGACCGAAATTAATGTTCAATTTGTATCTATAACTGTAAACATTGCACGCACACACACACACACACACACACACACACGCACGCACACACACACACACACACACGCACACACGCACGCACACACACACACACACACACACCATATTTACAGTTTCACACTTGTGAACGATATTAAACAAAAGCTAGCTCATGTATCTGGCACAATAGAATTAATACTTGAAGATTATCACTCAGAACTGGATACCTGAACAGAAAGGTAAATAACTCAAAGTAGGTTCTAGGAAAATAAACAATAAACACAGATCTTTTCCACCATCTTTCAGTTTTTTTTTCTGTCAAAACCTTCAAACTGTACATTGTCTAAAAGAGACACAATCATGGGTGCCAGCAAATCCACAATAGTTCCCATCCCCAAAAACAAACATTACCTATTTAAATGATTACAGACTGGTCACACTTACACCTACATCTGCAAAATGTTTGGACAGGTTGGTGAATAAGTTCATCAAGGATGTCATACCACCCGCACTAGACCATTAACAGTTTGCTTATAGAGCAAACAGATCAACAGACCATGCTCTATTGTGCTCCATTCTATGCTAGAACATCTGGAACACAGAAATACGTATGCTAGGCTCCTTCTTGTCAATTGTAGTTCAGTGTTTAACACCATTTTGCCAAACAAGCTCTAAACTAAGCTTTGTGAGCTTGGATTAAGCACTGTACTGTGCAAGTGGAATATGGACTTTCTAACAAATCACATCTCAGCGTGTTCGAGTAGACAAACACAAATCATGCACAGTGCATATTAACACTGGGGTACCCCAGGAATGTGTACTAAGTCCTTTACTTTATACACTATACACACATGACTGTTATGCCTCCTTTCCTTTTTATACATCATAAAGTTTGTAGATAACATCACGGTGTTAGGCCTCATCAATAACAATGATGAGTCCTTATACAGAAGGGAGATGGAACATCTGGCAGCTAGGTGTGATTTCCACAACCTGGCCCCAATATCAAAAAGACCAGGGAGATGATTGTGGATTTTCACAGGAATACAAGGACCACTTACTTACCACTTATTATTGGAAAGGGAGGAGTCACCAATTTTAAAGTACTCAGCCTAACTGTGACAGAGGACCTAACATGGGGTAATAATATTACCTCTGCCATAAAAAGTAAAAAACTTCTTCAGCAGCATTTGGTGAACTTTTACCGTTGTGCTATAGAGACTTTGCTGACATATGGACTTTTGGTGTGGTTTTCAAGCAGGCACTGCAGCGGGTGATGAAAGCAGTGGGGCAAATCACCGGGACTTGTCTCCTAGAGTTTAGCACCATTTACTGTACACCACACGCTGCCTTCGACAAGTGCACAGCATCCTGCTTGATCAGCATCACCCTGCACATCACTCTGTTCCAACTATTGTCCTTAGGCAAAAGTTATAGGTCCATATGTGCCAGAAAAACCAGACTGTCCCGCAGCCCTTTTCCTATGGCTGTGAGGCTGTTAAACAAACAAGAACCCTCACCCATCTCTGCCCCAGCCCCCACCTATTCTTACATCACACATCACTATTACAATAACTGTGAACTGGACTTTGCATAGCTGCAGCGCACACAATAGACACATTGTTTGGTTTGTGCCATCCCTCTTCCATTATATCCTTTTTCTACATAGCCTTTATGGTTACCGCACTGCTGCGCTATGGTCTCACTTTTTAATACCAATAAGGTTAATTGAATCGAATAAAGGTAATTGAATAAGAGATTTACATCGGAGATGTTCCTTTGCTGCCCTTTTTAACATAGTAATGATAAGACAATTGAAATAATAACACAAATTTGTAATGTATTTAATTCATGGACTAATTTGAAAACCACTATCTGATTGTAAAAACTTGATTCCCTCTAGAGGTCAATCGTATGCATACTGTATACAGAAAGTGATGAAATTAATAAATTGTGAGCTAGATGATGTACAGTGATGAATAAGGAAATTAATGTAAAGAAAAATTAACCTATCACACAATAATGAACTGGTCTTGTTTGCCATGACTTATTTGCATGGGGTAGCCACATGTGCAGCCCCTTCATTCTCCAAGAACCACTCTTTCATAGTTTGAATCCTGGATTATGCCTGTCCAATTAGGAAAGAAAAACTCCATTGATGTGATGTGATAACCTGGTCATTCTGTAACACTGCCTCCACTTGTACAGTGGGCATTATGCATGATCACTCTGGAAGAGGGTTTAATCTGGACTCATCAGGACACATCATTTTTGTCTATTGCTCCAAAGTCCAACCTTTATGTTCTCTAGCAAACGTAAGCCTTTTAAAACAATATTTAATATTAATCCTACCTCTCTTCTTTTAATGTCTAATGAAGTTAGAGACATGTGTAGAGAAATCTTATTCCACAGACTATACATTATAAACAGGATTCAAATCTGGAGTCATTGAAAAACAGATATTTGCATGATGCTTCTGAACTTACCAGGTTTTGGGCTGTCATATATTTTCACCTTCAAGAACTTCAGGAAGACCAGCCATAAAACATGTCAGTAGAATCAAGGATCCCAGTGCTTTTCTCCCTTTGGTATCAAACATCATGGTGTATGGCCAAACATTTTAATTTTAATTTTAATTCTATCTGTGGACATCATGCAACGCCTGTAGTAGTTGTACTGACACATGATGCATTTCAGAAGCTGCCTTTTTGAGAAATTTCCAAAGAGCTTGTTTTTATGAAAGGTGATTGCATGATTGACCTTGAATCTTGACAACAATGAGAATCAACTAAACTGTGAAATTATTCAGCAACACGACAACAAAAACCTTTTTTTTTTTTTTTTGCCTCTGTCACCTTCCTTCTTATTGTGTGTTAATTCCTGGCAAATATCCCACAGTTGGAGTTAGGCGGGACTTAATTTATGGCCTTAATTATGCTAAAAGGTATTTTTAACTACTGATGTATTATTTCTTCAACCTCTTTGCACTTGACGTTATGATGTCTGACCGCCATGGTCCTGCCTGGATACCAGTGCCTAATCTCAAATACAAGCATACGGAGGGACTTTCTGCAAGAAACCTCATCTAATAACAATTGTAATATTAAACAACACCGTGTCTTGTTAGTAACTGCTTCTAAGCCATTCCGAATTGCCTCTGAACCGCCTGTATTGTGTTTCACAGTTAATGCGAGCTACATCTTTAGCTAGATTTTAACACAATGCGGAATCCCGAAACCCTCTCAAACCCCTGTTCAAGGTCATTACTTGGTGTGTGGATTAAAGAAGTACACTAGAGTACATAGCACACTAGATTTCTAGTTTACATTATTTAAGATTCAACCAAGCAACAGTTAGTTGGCTATTAATTAGAAAACTTGAAATATAAGTATTACTTAACGTTACTGTACCAGCACATCATTTTTTGAAGCATAATCCACAGCAAATTCAAAACAAATCTTCTGCAAATTAATATCATTAATAATTAAGTTCTCTATCCATTTTCACACACTTGTTTCTCTTCTGAGTATGTTACAAAGTTCACATCATACTGCATATGAAAAAAAAATCAGCAGTACAGAAGCTACAGTACCAGTTACAGTAGATTACTTGTATCTGTGTCACAAAGCATCAGCTAATGCAGTAGGTAATCAGGTAATCATTAGATAATTTATTTTGTTTTGTTTGGCCCCAAAATACACCTTAAACATAATTATTAATGAAAATACTTGTCAGTTAACGGTGCTTCTGCCATCCACTGTTGAGATCACCAACCATCAGCTGAAAAAACTTATTTCTTCCCATAGTATTGGACATTTTAGGTGAGTGGTTTTTACATAGTTAAAAGCAACAACAGAGTTAAGAATGCACATTCCTTTAATTTTATTCAAAAATATTTCTCAATAATTTTCAATAATTTTTCAACAATTTTCGCACATATATTGTTGAGAAAATCCTTTTTTGCTTTAAATAAAATGAAGGGATAAACTGATAAGCTACTGTACATTGTGTGGAAACTAAGAATGATTGTACTTTAAATTGCACAGTATAGCAATCTAGTAACTGCTAAACTGGCAATTTAATGTAGATTAGAGTTTTTATGTGTGTGTGTGTGTGTGTGTGTGTTAGAGTTGTAGAAGGGGGTGATGCAGTAGTCCATGAGGAGAGCAGATGGCACTGTGTTCGCTGCGGGCTCTCCTGCTCCCCTCAGTACCCTCTTGTTTTTCTCCACCACACCACTCATTTCTGGCCCTCCGTGCTCACACCTTTCTGAGAGAGAGAGGGAAATTACATTTGGTCTACTCTCATTCCTTCAGTCATCATTATGTGTTGTGTAATGTTTTGTTTGTGAGCTTTAGGTAGTGCATTTGTCTAGCCAGATAAAAAAAAATCAGGTAATCTTGACTTAGAAGTCTGAGTGGAGGAAAACAAGACTGTATAATTCCTTAACAACAATTATGTAACAACATGTTCTCAAGACTTGTGCAAGCTGAGGCGATTTGATGAAGCATGCCATTGTCTCAATTATAATCCCAAACATAAAATGAATTCCTGTAAATATTTGCAACTCTTTGTAATTTTATTCCTTTCCATTTTGCCTTTATAATACTGTGCAAACCTTACCATCTTTTCAAGAGTTTGATAAAACTATTGAAAAGCCATGTGAAACAGAACATCCAAAATAATACTTTTTTTCTGCCCATTGAATAATGCAAAGCATGTGCAGTACACTGCTACAGATCCTGCTCAGGCGTCGGAATAACCGTATCCCGTAAAAAAAACCCACAAAGCTAGTTTTACCTCTTAACATGTGTTCCATACAGGAATCTCAAAATCATGTTTTATCAACTTCGTTAGTTGAGAAAAACTCATAAAATATAAAGTATACATTAAAATCTTCTCCTCTCATATTGTAGAAGGAACTGAAGGATACCGTCCTCTTTGCATATTTCGGGAAAATGTCTCTCCTTTCACCAGATATCCCTAAAGTAAGACATCCAGCAGCTGCCTCTTGAGCAGATGCCTCCATTATCTGCAGTGCTTTGTCCTTAAATGGTTGTTGTTAAAGATGGCAAACACTTAACTGTCACTAAAATGTTAAATCAATTGAATAAGACATATATTAAAAGATCATGCCATGAGAAATATACAAGGATGCCATGACATAGTCAAATACATATTGTATTTACAACAAAACTTTGTAGGTAAAGGTTTAAAAGGTAATGACGACAGTTCTTAGATCTTTTGAAATTAATGGTAAAAATGGTGGACACTGCGTAAATTATAATTGGGAATTGTAACAGCACTTAATTTTTTGGCAAATGAAATAGTCCATTAATTAATTCTTCCTGTCCTCACAGAATGTGTATACAAAATCAAATCTTCCCAGTTTGATTTTCTTCTTGTCCTACTCCAGTCATCAAATAGTTGTGTAGATGTAGACAAAGATGACCACCAGCAGATTGAGAATGGTGCCCACTATTCCCAGGATAGCCAAGATCCTCTCCTCTCTGTCGTTGTCCTGCTCCTCCTCGATGGCCTGGGACGCATGAGCAAGGCCATGGGGGAGCATGTTTATCATCAGTGATTTCCACCTCCAGGGGGCACCACACCTGCTGGAAACAAACAGGAAAGAGATTGGGGTGGTTTGGTTTGGTTTGTAAGCAAGTTTGAAAGGTCTTTGCAGGAAAGGACCCATTCCAGTGTAAAAAAAAAATCCTATTGGTTGATGAAATATTTAATTAACTTAATTAAACTTTGAAATATTAGGCCTTATAAATATTTAAGGAAAGAAACATCCCAGAAAAGTCATACATATACGTAAGTTGTCAGGTAAGTTATTTATTATTCATATCTGAAATGTACAGAAATGGTGAAATCTGGGGTGAAATGACAATTTTAAATTCCAAAAAGTACTTAAAAAAAAATTCCCAAATGTTGAGCTTGGTACGTTGAAGGCAATTAGCACAAATGTGTATTTGAAATCACATTTGTCTCAGCCAGAACCTCTTTGGAACTTATTAATATGCTTGATGTCTTACCAGTAGTTACGCCTACTATGTGGTCAAATCAGTCATGGAAACCCATGCTCGCTAACACTAACCCTTGCCTGGGGCAAGTGAACTTGAGAGAGTGGAATGCCTTATACAGTTGGGACAATAAAAAATTAATGCGATGTCTTCATCCATTTTGAAAACAATTCAACATCTCTGCCTCCACTCGCCTTACATTAAGCCTGTCTGGATTTGAATCCCCGAACAAGAATAATGGTTGTACCTTATAAACCAACAAATGACAAGAGCATCTAAATTTTTGTACTGTACTCTGTGACTGAAAGATGGACAATCTGAGCACTGTTTTTTATAATAAAACGTTGCTCGTATTACCACAAACAAAGGTGATATTAATATGATAAAAATCAACATAATTCATAATTCATCATCATAAAATAAATATTTAGTTTTATATAGGTGGAAAAGTGTTATCAGTGTCATTAGTGTTATTATAATAAAGAAACATGATGGAATATATTTGCCAAAAATATGACAAATGTTTAAATTATGGTTATAACATTATGTATTCTTAGGTAATTGGGGTTCCATTAAGTATGTATCATAAAATTCAAAATTAATAGCAATCCTGTTGTTAAATGGTTCACAGTGTCTGTAAGTCACATATAGAGTATGGTTTTCTTTCTATGGTGAGGAGAGCTTTACAACATGAAGCAGAGAGCAGAGAGCTGCAATAAGGAAATACCATCATGCAATATGATCAGCCAACCTTGACCTTAGAGCTGGCAGAGCATCACCAGAACATATGTAGCACTCTTCTAATTGGTTTGGCTCTGCAAAACTGGTAGCATGGATCATTAGTAAGTTTAATTTCATAGTCATACAGGGTAGTATACTGTATACCCTGTGGATCAGCTTGAAAAAAGGATTAGCTGTTGATCCAGATCCAGTGATATAAAAAGCATCACACCAAACACTATTTCAGGCAAACTGAATATTCATACACAGGTCCCATTCAATGTAGCCAAAGTATACAGTAGATCTTTTTATGCAAAAATGTTTATATAGAAATTAAATTGCACATCTAATTATTGGAATATATTGAATTAAAAGTCCCATATTTTACTATTTATTTAGCAAAGTAACATTGTTCTGAGAATAACCTATGTTCTATGCCTCTAACATTGTTCTGAGAATAACCTATGTTCTATGCCTCTGTTTCACTCTTCTTCCAAATGCACGGTTTCAGTGCCTGTGTAAATGAGCTACTGCCAAGGTCTGCATCTTCTTACAGTATATGAGGTCACATTAGGGGGGCATTCTAACTGGCAGCTTTTTTAAAGCCTTGGCCAATTCAAAAAAGTACAAAATAAAGGGCCACTCCATATGTTTTTGTTTACACACAAATCTGAATGTCTAAAAATAACTAAAAAGTGAATTGTGGGGCCTCCGAGTGGCGCAGTGGTAAAGTGCTCGCCCTATCATCTGGAGATCGTGAGTTTGATTCCCGGGTGATGCTGTATCCTCTCGCAGCCTGGGGTCGAGCTCTAGAGCCTCTCAGTGGGGAGGGATGAGAGGTACTTAGTGCTCCCACATTAATCACGGCTCTACAGCCAATCAGGGGCGTCGGTGAGCTCACGCAAGTGGAAGGAGTAGTTAGTGCTGTCCTCTGAGTGTGATACCCCGACCCCCAATGGTGTGTGAGCGAGCAGTTTGAAAAGATGCGGTCGGCTGGCGTTACGTGGTTCAGAGAAAACATGTAATAGTCTTCGGCCCTCCCGACTGAGTGGTAGTAGTAGCCTTAATGTGGGAGCCCCATATTGACAGGGAGGAATTGGAAATGATTAAATTAGGGAGAAAATCGGGGAAAATAAAAGAAAAAAATCATCATCATCAGTATGAGGGTATTCATGTCAAACTGGGATTTGTGATGAAATTTCTCATTGATAAAGACATAAAACCATTTAAAAATTACAGACGACTTTAGGCACAGAATAGTGATGAGTTGACTCATTTGTTGCAGTAAAATATTTGAATGGTGCAAATGTTTTAAAGAAGGCTGTATGTCTGTGAATGATCCTGGCTGAGGTGGCCCGGAGTCACTGCAGATCTTGTTGCGAATATTTAGCAAGTGGAACTTTGATAATCGATGGATGACTTGTCACCAGTTAGTGGAAGTGATGCATCTGTCTCTGGGACAGTATACAGAATCAATCACAAACACCACTTATGCATTACAGGAACTCTGCTGGGAGATAACATTCCCCATACAGTCCTGACCTCGCTTCAAGCAATTTCCACATGTTTGGGCCATTTAAGGTTCCTGCAAGGCCAGCATTTTAGACATGCAGCAGCTGTCCAATCATGGCTCTGGCATAGTGAGAAAACATTCTACCTTGATGATATCAAAGCACTACTGAAATGATTGGATAAGTGCATTAGTGTAGCTGGGGACTATATAGAGACATAGGGAGAGTTTTTACTCTGTACTGAACTGAACTGTGTTCTGTTATTCTGCAAAATAAAAAGATCTGGTGTGACTTGAACGCTACTCATAAAATGTTTAATTTGAAATTATCTAAAAGTTTTAGTGATGTTAAAGACTACTGATCAGCAACATCTAAATGAGAACAAGCACCCTCTCTCAGAAAATAATTGTCACAACGTTCACGTTCTCCAGGAACAGAATCTTCAGCCCACAATGACTTTGCATCCCATTTATCCAAGCTTCCCTGATTACTGATGAAGCTCACTATATTCATTCATTCATCTTCTATACCGCTTTATCCTGTGATCAGGGTCGCGGGGGGCCTGGAGCCTATCCCAGGA
>JAQQZS010000037.1:25139236-25151001 GCA_030068045.1 Platyallabes tihoni
GATTTTCACACACACACTAACGGAATCACTGCAGTCTGTTTAATTTTTTTATTTTTATTTATGGATTTCTGGCTCACAGATTACATAAATTGTCTGAATAACGGATTACATTTTTGAAAATATAAATAAATAACTAAATAACAGTACTTAAATGGCGGACCTAGCACGTTAGATTACTCGTTACATCAAAAAAGTTATCCAAGTACTTTAACGCATTACTTTGTAACGCGTTACACCCAACACTGACAATGAGTAAGATTTGGTAGAACATTGTAGGAATGTTGTAAAGTAAAATATCTACATATGATATAAAAAAAGGTCTGTAGAATTTGTATAAATATAGCTTAAGAAACACATTTTAGATGTGTTAAGCACTGATGTTGATGTAGTATGCTCACCTTGACAGAGATGCATGCTCTTTTTTTGCCTGCTGTATGAAAAGCTGTGCTTTGCAGAAACTCTGATCTCTCATACCTGAAGTGGCAATTTGTTGCCTCCTGTGTGAAAAACCCCTAGTAGTGCATTTATGTCTCAAAGTCTGGCAAGACTCAGCCCACACCTCATATTAGGAATGCAAAAATTCAATGTAATACAGTATGTTTCCTACTTTGAAAAAAAAAAAGCCCATATGTTATACCTATCAATAACTTTTGTTGTCTATTTGGGAATTGTAACAGTGATCCTGGACGAAGATTAAGGCCAAAAGTAATAGTTTCTATCTTGGACACCATTGTCATGGCAACAATAAAGCATATGGTGTTTAACATCACAGAAAGCATGCGCCAGAGTGTCTGGGTTGTCACAGAAGTTATGGGTTCAACAACAGGTTCTCATGCAAAATCAGTGAGTTATCTAAGGACTAACAAGATTTCACATTCTGTTCTGCGGACATGGAAAAGCGAGACATCACGTCCACTGTGCAGTGCGGGCGAAGAAAAGGTCAGTGTCTTCATCTAGCAACCACACCTTTTTGTGCTAATTGAATGCAGATGGTGCCATTTCTCAGACAAGGCTGCTGTGTACTTTTGACTGTCCTAAGGTCCATTCAACTGTCGCTTGTTTAGCCTGCTCAATTTTGCTATATTAAACACATTGCACGGAGATGAAAAGCGGCGGAAATAACCAACAATCAGCTTTACTCTTTCTGTGCTCCTTAATCAGTGGGTAAAACTATCTATTTCCTTTCTGCCTGAAAGATGGGATGCAGCCAAACTTATTCCTTTTTTTCCAACTTGTCCTCAAATAACGGCTGGCGCTATCCATGCATTTTTAGACATGACATGTGAACAGCCCCTTTGAGCACCATGTAACTTCTAAATCGTTTTGATATTACAGTGTTGTGTGTTGTCCTTTAACGTCAGTTTAACGTTTAAACAGTATTTTCAGGCATGAAAAAAATTCTCACTCGTCACTCACTCATCGTCTATACCGCTTTATCCTGTAGCCTATCGTAGGAGACTTAGGACACAAGGGGAGGTACACCCTGGATGGGGTGCAAATCCATCACAGGGCACACACATACATACAGTACACTCACACACTCATTCACACACTACGGGGAATTTGACATGCGGTATTTAAAAACTTTGACACTTGAATGTATGTGGCTTTAAAGTTAGAGAAGCTTTGGCTTTGGTTTATGCATCTGATTGCCATCAAACTGTGGCATTTTCCCACTAGGCTTTAATGTATTTTGCCTCAGACTTCCATAAATGTGAAGGTGTGTAGCTTGTAAGTTATAAGCAAGCTATTTGCTTATCACCAATCAGTCAGGACCTTTAACTTTGTAAAGAAATCACATCTGGACCTTTGAATGTTAAATTTGAGAACCCCTGTTTTATGTCTTATTAAAACATCGTGTCATCACCCCTTGCTTCAGCACAGTTAAGTTATGATAGGAAGTTAAAGGCTACAAATTGAAAAGCAAAACTACGCTATGCATATTGTTTTTAAGAAGTTCAAAACTAAATGAGAATGACAGGAGAGTCTGAACCACATACTTTATAAAGTGTTAAACCAAGTCACATCCTTAAATTCTATTTTTAACTACTTGTAAAAGTTTGCTTATGCCTGTCATAATATAATGCATGTCAATCAGAATTTTTAGAAAATTCCAAGTAGTAATTATAAGTTCAGTAAAGGCTTGAGCATTTTTTTCTTCTTTTTTTATGTTTCACAAACTCGTGATTCGGACATGACGTGCTTGAGTGTGAATCATAGTAGGTTATGTAAACTTCTTGTGTGGCGGAGATGAAGTCTGTGATTTGTTAACTGTGTGTAAAAATATTCTGCGGTTATATTGATAAATGGAACACACCTCAACTGAGTTTACATTTTCTATCACTCCAACTGCTCAAATAGCAACTATAAAATAATTGATTTACCATTTACAATTTATTAATGATTTACACCATCTAGTCCTTTTAAAAAGACTTTAAAATGGGCACTTAAGAGCTTTTAATGTTATGGCCCCATCACACTTTGACAAGAATGGGGTTGAAATGGAAAAATGTGCATTTATCACATTCACACTTCCTAACTTTCTATCTTCGTTCTTGTCAGGTATCATGTTGTCACTAATTCATTGTCACACACATGATTACTCGCTCACCGGGTGCAGTGAGATAAAACCAAGTTGTTACTCTGTCCGATCAGATTGCACCACACTCTGACCAGGTGCTTATCACATGTTTACTACATTGTCATTGTGTCCTGCAGGTTGGTATAAATACAGCAACATGCACAGTTTGCTTTTCATTCTTTGAGTGCCGTGGTAAGCACCAGGAGAATGTAATATGACCTTAATGCTGTCTTCTTCAATATTGCATGGACCTATACAGTAGCCATAGCACAAACCGGAAGAGGTTGCTGTGAGATCTCCTTTGATGTAGCAAAATTGAGCAACATCTCAATGACAACTCAAGTCAGAATGCCAGCCAATCTTTCCCATCTGCAACATGTTTGTTAATGTCAATCTAGTCACTAAGAGGTGTTATTTACATAGCACTATTCAATTGTGTCATTAATATGTTCTTATTAAGATCTTAATGCATCTTGCTTTTTTTTTTTAACCAAAAAAAAAAAAAAATAGCATGGTAATTCCACATCAAGGGAAACAATACTACATCCTTACAAGTTTCTACTGTGTTCCTGACAAGTTGTACACCTTCTTACTGCATTCACCCATGTGGACATGGTGAAAATGTGCAGAAACTTTTAATAGATTTTCATAATAATGATGATAATAAATCATGTACTAGTCTCTTGCTTATCTACTAAATTGTCTTTAAAACATCCCACTCATGGAGGTGTGCCTTGCTCTACAATATCAGCTTGCTAGAAGCAACTTATTTTTGTTGCATTATTATCTTCCTGTAGACTATTGAAATTTGTACCTAATGCTTGGTTAAGGAAAAAAAGGTTGTTGGTATAAATTGTATTGTATGTTGGTGGTCGTTTTTGGATAAATGTTTTACCAACATTGTTTTTTGTGTGTTCTATGAAATGCTACTATCTCTGATGGTACACTCATGGTTTTTCCATGGGTAGTAAACATATCTAATACAATTTTATTTGCTATTCACATGCACATGATGCAGACTAGCAATGATCCTTCAGGCTTAGAAATGTACGACATACTCATGCTATCTCATCGTCAGGACAGCCATCACTAAATGGTGGTTCATGGTCTGGATGCGGACTGAGTGACAGTTCTATCCGGACCGTGATTGTAATCTACCGCTTTACTTTTTGGTTTCACTTTTTAGATACTGTAGTTTACTGTGTATAGACAGGGTTTGCAGAAGAAATAGAACCAAATGCACAACACAGCATGGCTTACCTTCAAAAATGAATGGGCAGATTACAGATGTACTATATGTTTATTCTTTCTGTGGGAAGGTTAAAACCAGTTTGTCTCATATGTTCTGAAACTACAACAATAATAAAAAGCTGTAATGTTATGCGCTAATTGAGAAAAAACACAGCTCGTTTGAGCAAAAATATCCGCGGAAGTGTGAGGTGAGGACATGTAAAATACTCGAACTGTGAGTCCAGAATGACAGAGCAACCAAAGTCTTTTCACATTCATTTATAGCCCAGCAGCGTGCAAATGATGATCCACTAAAGATTGATTGAAGATTACTTTTTATATTTCATACAGATACAAGGAAATATCCACATGTTTTACATAGTTGCTGAAAATTTACAATAAATATTATTGAAATGCTAAAGAAATTTTAAAGACTGCATTTCTAAAGATCTGAATCGTAACAAAAACTTGAAATTCTGACCTTGAAAAAGGCTTTTTTGACCGGACCTAATAACATTTTAATTCCGGAGCCCTGGTATAGGATACACTCCTCATTACAGGTGACTTCCAAAGTCCTCCACAGTTGATTAAAAATTATTGAAATTGTTACTATTCTGCATTGTTAAGCTAGTTCACTAAACTACTGTTAAGTTATTTTGATTAGCTTTATGATTGTTGATTTAATCAGTCAAACATGCACTACAACATGCTGTCCTGATTTTCTGCTTCAAAAAGAAATATATCAAAAAAACAGAATCAAATAATGGCCCTTGAACCATTTCATGAGGACTTAAAGTCTACAGTGATTCTGAATGCTTGTCTCGTTGTTACACACACTGTCTGTTCCAAGAAAGAAGTAGGATTGATTGGAAACAAATGAGTACCTTTGAAGGTCGAGTAGCTTTGGATTTGCGCCAAACGTTTCAATGAGTGTTCAGTGGATGTAATAAAGAGTCTGGCTATTACACCACTCACCTTGACCTGAGTTAATAAGCTCCCAGCCAGGGCAACACCACCTCCATATATCTGCCTGCTGGTCTGTAGGTTTTTTTTATGTGTGTGTGTGTGTGTGTGTGTGTGTGATGGAAAGAGATTTTGTATTTTCTTATAAACAAGCTAAAATGTGTTAACATCAAACTCGTTGGGCTTCTAAAATTTTTACTTAAACCCAATAATATAGCTTGTGCCATACATAGACCTTAATGCTAAATTAATTTTCATAAACTCTATCTTGCATGTAATTTTCACATTGAATGCAACAATTGTCACAACATCTTTAAGGCCATATACTGTAAACTCCAGCTTAGTTAAACTTACTAAGGGGTTGTTGTGAAATTACAGTCAGTCCACTTCAGAAGATTTAGGAAACTGTGCTGAGATCTCAGAGACACTAATTGGCACATTAATCAATCAAAATAATTACTGGGATTAAGCTTCATTCTCGAGTTAATCCCTACAGCTCTGCACATGCTTGAAGCAGAGTCATTATCAGGTCCAACAGCCGCAGATTTTATCAGTTTGCATTGACAGAACAAAAATAGCTCAGCAAAGACATTAAGTCAGGGAAATGAATGTGAAGATTCAGTACTCTGTCTTTGCCTTTGGCATGTTGGAAATGAATAAAAGATGAACTCGATTCTTCATAGGTTCTTGGAATATCTTGCAAGTCAATATGATCTCAGGGTTTTTTTGGGCTTCCCCTGCTCCAATATGCCTGACTCAGAAAGCTCAGCAATTAGCTCATGAGTTGAAGTGATTGTGTTCAATCAGAGAAGAATGGGCAAAACACAAGAGAATATGATTGCACCGGTCAAGCAAGGATAACCTAAAAACAGTCTAGTATTAATAATTGGACATCTTTTTCAGTGGATACATATTAGATAAATATGTTGCCTTTTCAGGTTGTCATGCATAGCATTTCTCTGCGGAGGCCCAGTGAAAGCCATTAGGCCAGGAGACAGTCCTCTCAGCCTGTAAAAACTGAAAATAGCTAACAGGTTCCCCTGATGAAGTGTCTGTAGCCCAGTTCTGTCTGCCTCCAATGTCACCTCAGACAGGGCACGTTGACTCTGTTTCCAGCATTCATTCAATATACGTCTTAAATAAATTTAATAAATACAGCTACAATGTGCTGTTGGCTTTATTAACATAATGTTATTGCCTATGAAATCTAGCATTGTAAATTTAGTGTTTTAATAATATTATTGAGTCCTTCAACAAGTAGCTGTTAACTAGTCAGTGCAGTAGACAAACTGTGAGCAAGATGCAGATTAAACACCTCTCCTGTTATACTGAACTTCCAGCCTTCTAACACAAATTATGACTGCAGATCAATCCCTGCTATCCATTATCACCCAAATGAGGATGGGTTCCCTTTTCAGTTTGGTTCCTCTCAAGGTTTCTTTCTATTGCAGGTAATTTTTATTTCCCACTGTCACCGTCGACCTTAGCTTGCTTATCATTTTGATTTATTCACATTCACATTTCATACAAACTACAATAATTCTTATGATTGTGTAAAGTTGCTGCGCGACAATGACAATTGTTAAAAGCGCTATACAAATACAATTTAATTGAAATTGAGTTGAAGATGGTAAAGGAAGTGGTTTCCTTGGATTACAAGCATAATTCATTCCGGAAGCAGGCTTGTATTCCAAAACACTAAATCAAAGCAAATTTTCGCCAAAACAAGAAGCGCATGATACATGATACTTGATACCCGTAAACCAAGACTTGTTAATTTTTTCAAGTCATAATTTATTAAAAATCTTTGCTTGTCTTGTGGAACATTCGCAAACTGCGTTACTCGCAATCCGAGGTTCCACTGTACATTGTTAGCCTGACAACAGTTGATTTTTCTCCCTGATGGAACAGTTGTTTTGGAATACCCTTCTGTATATGGTAAAAAAGGGATTATTTGCACTACTACACACAATATGGACGTAGTTTTTTTTTCTATTTCTTTTTTTCTTCGAGGTCATATTGTATAGAATGGAAAAATGCTGCTGAATCAGTGGTTAATGCTGTCTGAGTAGAAAAGTGCCCAGGGACACAGCACACTGTGTTCTAGCTTGGGGAGAAGGATGTCTGGGTTTTCGTGTTCACAACCCCAATAAAGAAACTCTGAAGCTGAGATAGCAATGTCCTACAAGGTATTGGTTTTATAAGACATAAACAATTTAGTCTGACCAATAAAAAAAAATAAAAAAAATCACAAGACCTGAAACCATGGTATAAAAGTATCCTGTGCCCCATACAGTATGTGTAATGGTCTGGAAACACCCTTTATATTTCAACATCTTCTACTATATATACAGTACCATAGTTGTGGAAAATCTTAGGTTTTCCCTGTTTTAATATGTTTCTCTTTTGCGTTAATCTCAACTGAAGAAAATTAAAGCATCATATAACTTGTTTACTTAAAAAATATCAACGCTGCATTATGAGTTGTTCTTCTTGTTCCACTAAAAGACAGCAAATAATTGATCATCTAAAATAAAATACTCTATTACTTTTATTCTTCTGATTTCTAAAACTGTCCATGCAAACTACATCTATCCCAGTCTTTATTCATCTCTATAGTCTGACAGAATATTTAATTTTACATTAAAAGACTACTGTAACAACATGTAAATATTTATAGAAACTCTCATAAGGATGCACCAGAAGGATCCCTGGACTTCAGCACCATCATGCACCACAGTCACATGTACAGTCACATTGACTGTATCACCTGTAGCTTGTTAATGTTAATCAATTTGTCTTTCTTCCCACAGTCCAAGAAAAGCAGATTAGACTAACTGTCTTTCCCAAATTACTTGTAGTGTGTGAATAAGTGTGTGTGTATGTGTGTACTCTGCAGTGGATTGGCACCCCATCAAGGGTGTACCCCGCCTCGTGCCCTAAGTCTCCTGGGATAGGTTCCAGGCCCCCTGCACCCTGTGTACAGTATAAAGCGGTACAGACAATAAGTGAGTGATTGAGTGAGTTAGAGTGTTAATTTTTTTTCCTAGTTTGTTAAACTAATGCTAATGCTGGTTATAGCACAAAGTTTAAATCATAATTCCAGTTCCTGTATCCAGTTTTGTTTGTTGTTCATTCTATTGTTTTAATATGTTTAATAAAACCATGCTTGCAGTTATGTCTTTGATTTCTTCATCTAATGACTGAGCACAAGACGAAATAATGGATGTAGCATTCTACCAAAAGGAGGCGAATGCCACTCTGTTTGTTGATGTTCAGCTTGATGAATATCCCACAAATGGTGCTTCTCCTTAAAGAAATTCTGACTTCCGACAACTGTACCTTTTTTTTCCCACAAAAATTCAGTTCTATTAAATTAAATTGAATTTTATTTATATATTGACATTAATGCATTAACAAAGGTTATTTTTGCAAAGCGAATTTATAGAAGCAAAAGAAAATTTTGGAAATAAGTTTTAAAAATGTGAGGAAATATGTATAAATTCTCACTCACTCATCTTCTATACCGCTTTATCCTGTATTCAGGGTGGTGGGGGGCCTGGAGCCTATCCCAGGAAGATTACTGCATGAGGCAGGGTACACCCTGGACAGGGTGCCAATCCATCACAGGGCACACACACATACACACACTACGGGCAATTTGGGAGCGCCATTTAGCCTAACCTGCATATCTTTGGACTGTGGGAGGAAACCGGAGTACCCGGAGGAAACCCACCAAGCATGGGGAGAACATGCAAACTCTATGCACACAGAGACGGGAATCAAGCCTGGCCAGGAATCGAACCCAGACCCTAGAGGATCAGGCACAAAGCGAGGTAAGAATGAATAAATCTGGATTATTTGCCTGCTATTTGGTATGAGTGTGGGTGGAAAGCCTCTATGCCCACTCTACACTACAGCATAGAGAATCTTACAGTTTGAAGGATTGCGGGGCCATTATTCTCCATGATCCAGGAAGAGCTGCCCCAATAAATATATTTGGGGGGTGGCTATACCCAGTGTGTCTGTTAGTGAGTAAACTGAATTGCAAAGATGTAAGGATGATAACTGTAAGGATGATAGGATAGCTCCCCAAGCTAAGCTCTCAGAGGAGGTTGACACCACAGAGACCTTGATGCAGAAATTATCTATCCCTGCATTCTGCTCCAAGGTCAACCAGCCTCAACATGGAAGACATCATCCTTGCTTCACTGCCTTGTCTGGATGTCATCATGATCACTCTGATTTCAAGGACTTCTTGCTTGCTCTGCTGCTTAGTCTTGATGCCATACCTGCATTGCTGCATGGTTTGGAGAACATCATGATCTCTCTACGTCCTTACTTTAGGAATAAAGCCTGCTAGTCTGCCCCTCTGAGATTGTTATCTATCCAAAGGCCCACACCAGGTTGTGGTCAGGCTCTTGCCAAAAGCTTGCAAGGTGGCATCTTTTGTCTGAAGTGCTAACATTGTTCTAGACAGACCCTCCCTTTGAAAGTCCATGCACTGCTCCAATCAGACTCACACAAAAGGCCAATGACGTAGCCACTCCTGTTGCAAACTTTAGACTTATACCTCTGTGTCTATGCCTGCCCCTTCAAGCCCACAGCAACAACACCCATTTCATTACAGAATGCTCGACCGTACGAAAGGGATAGCAGAGGGACCTTGACGCCGGGGCAAGCTGGTTGTGGGTAATCGGCTTGCCCTATGGCAGAACAGTGGAGGTCCCATGTCGTCAGAGGGCCTCAGTGGAGGTCCCGTCTCGTCAGACGACCTCAGTGGAGGTCCCGTCTCGTCAGACGACCTCAGTGGAGATCCCGTCTCATCAGAGGGCCTCAGTGGAGGCCACCGAGTCTTCGGAGAACGCCTCAGTGGAAGCCCTGTCTCTTCGTGGACGACCCAGTGCTGCATCCGCCGCCCGGCTTTGAGGATGACCCAGTGCTGCATCCGCCGCCCGGCTTTGAGGATGACCCAGTGCTGCATCCGCTGCTCGGCCTGCGAGAGCGATCAAGTGCTGCCTCCGCTGCCCGGCCTACAAGAACGATCCAGTGCTGCCTCAGCCGCCTGGCCTAAGAGAATGATCCAGTACTGCCTCCGCCACCCGGCTTCGACAACGTGCGTCCCCCGCCGCTCGACCCCAAGGATGAGCCATTGCTGTCTCCACCGCCAGGCTTCGAGTGCATTCCTGCCTGACCTCCATGACAAACTGCAGCCATGAGCCTATGTCAAGTTCCAGCCTGGATTCCATACCAAGCCCTTACCAGGCTTATATGTCAGGTTTAATGGTGCCCATGCTAAGCCTTTTCCCAGCACTCATTCTAAGCCTCAGCTCAGCTCCCATGACCAGCCCCTGTCTGATTACCCTGGTGAATCCTGGCTAGACTTCATTGCCAAGTTCTGGAATAGTTCTGGTGCTCAGCTCTGCCTGGCTCTTTCTCTTGACTCTACAGTCACAAATCTCAATAGAGAACTCTGTTCCCTTGTATTACAGCCTTGGGATCTGGCAGGAATGAACCAGAAACATGCCTGGAGATCAGCCTGGTGATGCACCACAGCCACATGCACACTTACATGCACATTACATCACATCATAATATCACCCTTAATTTGTTACTGTTCATTTTGTTTCTTTGTATGTTTGTTTTTTTCTTGTTGTTGTTTTAGTTCTTGTTTTCTGTTCTGTCTCTTATGCTAACATTAATGGCACATTAATTATAATGCTGGTCCATGCTCAGAAATCAGTACATTGATTGCTTTCTATGTGGTCAATAAAACAAAAACTAGAATATCCTAGTCTCATTTAATCACTGTATTGAAACCATTATTTATATTTACATATTAGTTTATGATTTTATGTCATCTCTATGTTCCCTTAATTGCTTTAATATAATACTTAGCATATATTCTACAAAAAGCAAATGCCCTAAATTAAAATTATACAGTGCATCCGGAAAGTATTCACAGCACATCACTTTTTCCACATTTTGTTGTCATAGCCTTATTCTAAAATGGATTAAATTAATTTTTTTTCTCAGAATTCTACACACAACACCCAATAATGACAACATGGAAAAAGTTTACTTGAGATTTTTGCAAATTTATTAAAGATAAAAACATTGAGAAAGCACATGTACATAAGTATTCACAGCCTTTGCAAAATTGAGCTCAGACGCATCCTTTTTTCCCTGATTATCCTTGAGTTGTTTCTGCAGCTGTGGAAAATTCAGTTAATTGGACATGATTTGGAAAGGCACACACCTGTTTATATAAGGTCATGTCAGAGCACAAACCAAGCATGAAGTCAAAGGAATTGTCTGTAGACCTCCGAGACTGGATTGTCTCAAGGCACAAATCTGGGTAATTTTACAGAAAAATTTCTGCTGCTTTGAAGGTCCCAATGAGCACAGTGGCCTCCATCATCCGTTAGTGGAAGAAGTTCGAAACCACCAGGAGCTGGCTGGCCATCTAAACTGAGCAATCGGGGGGAGAAGGGCCTTAGTCAGGGAGGTGACCAAGAACCCGATGGTCACTTTGACAGAGCTCCAGAGGTCCTCTGTGGAGACAGGAGAATCTTCCAGACGGACAACCATCTCTGCAGCAATCCACCAATCAGGCCTATATGATAGAGTGGCTAGACGGAAGCCACTCCTTAGTAAAAGGCACATGGCAGCCCGACTGGAGTTTGCCAAAGGCACCTGAAGGACTCTCAGACCATGAGAAACAAAATTCTCAGGTATGATGAGACTCTCTGGCCACTCTATGTGGTAAAATAAAATGCACATAAAAATCTACTTCTAACAATATTTTTAAACTATGGTAAAGTTAATGACATACAGTAAGCAACAGCCATAGTAAACAATACATTTTACATAAATACTGTATAACTTTTTACATAAAGTTTGAAATCTTATCATAGGGTCTGGGTTCGATTCCCCGGCCAGGCTCGATTCCCGTCTCTGTGTGCATGGAGTTTGCATGTTCTCCCCGTGC
>JAQQZS010000037.1:25203437-25214422 GCA_030068045.1 Platyallabes tihoni
ACTTGGGAAGGTTAAAAACGAGACGTGCTGCTGCATTCTGGATCAGTTGCAGAGGACGAATCGTGGACAGAGGCAGGTCAGCCAGGAGTGAGTTGCAGTAGTTGCATTTATTTATTTATTGATAAGCTGATGTCTATAGTAGATCTCTGCAGTTATGTTTAGGTGACCAGGTGTGGGTTATCATTATAAAACAGGATTCTAGAAGATACGGACTCAAAAAGCACCAACACATTTGTGCAAAATTTTGCACTGGAGGTGCAAGATTTGATGATACAAATGTTTTGATTTTTATATCCACTAGGCCAGAAATAAAAGATGTGAACGAGAAAGTAGAGCATTATTTATTTATTATTATTTATTTTTTATTTTATTTCATTTTATTGTGTGTAATTTCATGGTAGGAATGTACGTGCAAAAGATATTCAGTGGTGAGCGCCTGACCTGATCTACCCTTCAAGTGGTATTTATTTGGGCTCAATATTTATAAAGGCTGTACCATATACGTCATCTTCCATGTGCTACTTTTTCAATTCCAGAACTACATATGGCTTCCAAAGATGCTTCCTATTCTTTCTTAGGCCTTGTTTATAATACACAGTTGATTGCAGTAATGTTTGTGATGTGTGGTCCTGATGTTTTGTATACATTTGTGATTGTTCCCTGGTTAAATACTAAGAAAATGCAGTAAATACTGCCTGATTACATTTTTTTGTCTTCCTTGAATGTCTTAAGTTGTGTTGGGAAAACAATTTTGAGAGTTAGAGTAGAGCACATTGTGTTAAAGATGCATTATGTTGTCAATAGTTATTAATTCATGAAATCTTACTTTGGCACTATGCACATTCTTTAACACCTTGTACACTAGTACCAATGTAGCGACCATATATTTGTATTAAAAAAAGAGATGAAATGTTATAACTAATGCAGCTGGTAAGAGACCACAAATTAATTAACTCCAGTCAGTGTTTATGTCTTAATGCATGTATTAATTTAGGTTTTGTAGTTTCTGCATTTCTGTGCACACGTCCTTTACATTTTTAAAAATTAATACCATACATAGTATTGAAATGATTAATGATGTAAAGTTTCCTGAAAAGTCACAAATTCATATACTTTGCATAAAGAATTGTTTTAAATGTTTAAGAAATAAAACTTTCATTTGCATATAAAATAGATAATCAATAACTTTATGGTATGATGCCTTTTCCCATAATAAGAAAAAGTGTACATTTCTTATACCACAGCAAAATAAAAATTTAGTAATAAAAATGTTTACATTAGATTTTTATTACCAATTAAAGAATGACACTATTCACATTATTTGTTTATTGTTACATTTTATTTCATGGTTTATCTGTGAATTACTTGTTATTATAGAAACAGATTAATATATTATTTCTGTGTGGATGTATTAATGCAGATTTTATGAACTAAGACATTTGCATTTATGCTTATTTTAATCCTTAAAGTTACAGGACTAAGGATTACTGTGAATATCAGTCAAAAATTATCAGCACCCTAGATGTAGTAATTATTTTTATTTACTGTTTTTAAAACATTTAGCTTCCCGTAGCTTCTCAAAACACTTTGTCCATTTTTCAACAAGCTTTCGTATTCCCTCATTAAAAAAATGTTTTAGGCTAAACTGCAAGCCACAAATGCAACGCTTTTCATCAGAAGTGCTTCTTCATCAGAAGTGAGTCTTCATCCTCATTGGGATACTTTCAGGGGACCAAACAGGTGAAAGTCTGATGAAGTAAGATCAGGAATATAGGCAGGACTCAAAATAAAGTTTTTGCAGAGAATTGTGTGGACATGCATCCTCATGCAAGATCACAACACCGTTTAATCTGAAGTTTAGGCTTCAGCTCTTCAATAAACGTCTCACTGTAAGGAGCAATGTTAATTGTTGAACCTTTTTCCGGATAATGTTCCAGTACTGGCCCTTAAGAATCGCAGAAAAATGTGAGCATTTTCTCTCAGACTCATAGGGATGAATCCAGTAATGATTCTCTTTAAGAAACTTTCACATTCCTTAGAGTATCATTCTGAATTTTGTTTGCAGATATCCAAATGCTTCTGTTTATGCTCTTCCGTGAGTTGTTTTGGCACCAGGTACACCCTCATACCACAAAATAAAAAAAAAGCATTGCATGCTGCTCTTCTTTCATGCAAATCACAAGTGGGGCATCCATTTTCACAAATGAACTGATGTACTGTAACACATTAACACCAGCACAGCAGTGACAGAGACAACAGCCTTGAATGGAAAGCGCTGATAAGACAGAAGTCTGCGGCCAACAGAAGTTTTAATATAATCAGAGTGCAGATAAATTTTGATTCACCCTTGCATGTAAGTTTTTTTTTAAAAATTTATATGATCTCCTTTAGAATTCCCATGAGGCTGCACATATTACAGTTTTTTACATGGCATATATACATATATAAACATGGCAATAAACAGTGCGGTATAAATTACAGCAAGGAATGTCAGTCATATCTTTCTTTTTCAGAAATGTCCATGTCATCATGCCTACAATTGTGCTGTATACATGTAGAGTATGTAAGCACACCTGTCTGTTCTTGTCACTTTATTAAGACATCATTGCTTTATAATTCTTAAAAAGTACTGATTGTTCTTAGCGTTGTGGCAAACATTCCATCCAAACATATGCAATGACCCTTTATTCTTGCCATGTAAGGTCAATTTTTACTGATCCATCCCCCAGCATGAGTGATAACAGCAAGACCAAACTCATGCTTTTCTTCTGAGTCACCTAGAACTCTGCTGTCTTTTTGAGTCAGATTAATGACTGGCTGATTAGTGTTTGTCATTTTGTACCAAATCCTAAAATTACTCAGTTGTCTGTAGCATGACGAAAGTAACAGGAAAACAGCCAAGGAGACTAAATACCATGACATAATTCAGGCTTTTAATAGTCTTCCAACTAGACCTCTGGCAACATTTCAAGCATTATTATCAGTAAAGATCTCCTTCCTAACAGGTTTTGTTTAAGCTTATGCCAGAATATATAATTTTCAGTTCACAAACTGAAGCAGATTAAAAGAACCATAAGCTTGTGTCATTAAATCACCCATAAGACCCAAGGAAGTCTGCACATGGTGAACTAGTGAGTCACTAGGTTTACTGTATTTCCTCCCACAAATTACCGAGAACAATCTCTTCACTCCACAAGGCTATAAAAAGTACAACACAATGAGATTCTAACTTTTTCTTTACCAAAATTTCCAGCTCATTTAGTGCCACATTTGAGTAAAAGTTACAGTAATTATACTATTGCGGGTTGATACAGTAGCTCATCAGCTTCAGCTAGTGATCAGCACAGCAGCAAGTCACTATAGATAAAAGCATCTGTTAAATTCAGTTCAGTTTTATACAGCACCGTTTAACAATAAAATCTGTTTACAGAAATTCAGGAGTCAGGAAATTTAACTTTGAAAGGAACCATACCCAAAAGAGAAACTATCCTTTTCTAGGTGACACAGTGTTAGGAAAAATCCTTACACTCTATGGATGAAGAGGAGTACAGAGAAATAGTGCAAAATCTCAAGGATATTAAAAGTTATTCATTATGGCTACAAGCATTTAGATTACAGATATTAGATTTAAAAAAAAAATATGTCAGAACTCTGTGCAAATTCTTCCACACCAAACTTGGTTATCCATGTCTTTATGTACCTTGCTTTATGCTGGTCACAGTCATATTGGAATGGGAAGTTCCCACAAAGTTGGGAGCATGAAATTGTCTGAAATGTCTTGGTATGCTGAAGCATTAAGAGTTCCTTCCACTAGAAGTAAGGGTCCAAGCCCAACTTCTGATAAACAACCCCACACCAGGTCCAACATGACTGCGCACCAGTGAACAAAGCAAGGCCTTTAGACATAAAGACATAAATAAGCAAGATTGTTGTGGAATGACAGAGTCGACATCAACCTGATAGAACACCTTTGGGATGAATCAGAGCTGAGACTGCGAGACAGGCCTTCTTGCCCAACATCAGTGTCTAACCTCACAAATGCGCTTCTGGGATAAAGGTAAAAAATTCCCATAAACACAATCCTAAACTTTGTCGGAGGACTTCCCAGAAGAGTTGAAGCTGTTATAGCTGCAAAACCTGGGCCAACATCATATTAAACCCTATGGATTAAGAATTGGTTGTTACTTAAGTTCATATGCATGTAAAGCTAGGTAAACGAAAACTTTTGGCATAAATATATGCCAAATAAATATAATCCTATAATATATATATATATATATATATATATATATTTTTTTTTAATAACATTTAACCAAATGTTAAAGGCCACTTTAATCATCAGATATGTACATTTGGCTCCCAAAAAAATAAAGTAAATTAAACATTGTTAAACGTACCTCTCAAATCCTCTTTAAAAGTCATTGTTTCAGCTGTAGGTCTCTCCCTGCACTACAGGATGTTTATAGAAATAACACCATTGACAAGAGCAATGTGCACAGATGGATGTAGAAGACAAATCATGCTGTGGAAGATCGTCAACCGTGAGAAAGGGGGTTTTCAAAGAGGATTTGTGAGTTGTGCTCAATGATGACCCAAATGCCATGTTGTGATAGAGTTCATGCTGAGTAGTACCTTTGTATAAAGCATGAGTTACACTACCAACATGTACAGTTTGAACAAATAGAAGACATGCCCATTTTTGCAGTACTTTCGGTACAGTCCTTATATAACAGCAATGGGGCACCTAATATTTTATGGGATGTTCAAAAAGCACATATTGGTGAAAAGGTTGCATATCCACAAACTGTTGCTAATAATATATCCTTTATTACTTTATCTAGTTACCTATTTTAGATTATTTTAAGCATTTATTTTGAGGAGTTAAGTGGTAGCGTAGATGTATTCAGCAACTCGACAGCAAATACAGACAACGTCCTGCCCACAAGTTGTGACTGTGTTCGACCACACCATCAAAGCTTGATTTAGGAATCTCCCACATGAAGCGAATTCCTGGTAACAACTCTTATTGTCTCAGACAGATTCAATAAGGACAGCAATGAAACCATGAAACCCAACGGCTGTAAGCTAACTAAATTCAGCAACAACAAACAACCAAGACAGTACACCATAAAGCTGGTTTTAACATTAGCCAGCTTTTCTTGTTTCAAAGTGACTAGACTATGCCATACAGCAAGATCTAGTAATTCTGACACCACATGAAGCAAATCCCAAACTATCTTGCTCCTTTAATTGCATACCGATGGCCCAATATAGTGCAGAATTTAGAAATGAGTGCAAATAAACTAAAAGGAGTGAAATCGCGGTTTCTAGCAAGACACCTGAATGTCATATGAGCTGACAACCTTTTTTTTCAGGAGGTACAGTATGCAACTATTATCAAGCTGTTAGAAATAATAAAAAAGATAAACATCCTAATGCTCTGGATTAATTTCCAGATGTACATGATTCAATTTTTGCATGTTTAATTAATAACTTCGACTAAACAATCTGTCCCATGTTTCACTTCTTTCCTAATGCTTGTTTATGCTTTCCCAATTCTGTCAAGTAAGTTTCTCCCAGGCTTGATAGCGAAAGTTTGTGGCCTTTCATCCACAGTTCAAGGATTGCTTTTGCTTGTTGTTTTTTGCAAAACAAAATGAGGGGCTGGTAAAAAAAAAAAAAATCATTGGTGCTGTAATGTACAGTAAGTGATAATAGATACTAACCCCTTCCTTACTTAATCCACAATATTAAATGAAACAATAAATGGTGGGAAAAAAGAATGAATGTGAAAGAATGTCATTAACAGGAAGAAACCCTTTTGGAATGGATTGTTCTTATAAAATAAGGAACTTTGTGGTGGTAACAATAACACATAATTGGAACAGTTGTGGCTCAAAGGGTTAAGGATCAGGGTTACTGATCAGAAGACTGGTGGTTCAAGCGCTAGCTCTGCGAAGCTGCCCCTGTTGAGCCCTTGACCAAGGCCCTTAATCCTATCTGCTCCAGGGGCACTGTATCCTAGCTGACCCTGAAGAACGCGAGTAGCTTTCTAATTTTGCTATACAAAAAAAAGTATGCTGTGCTGTAAGGTACATGTGACAATTAATTTAATTAATTGATAAATATTACTCAGACCACTCGATTGGTGATTACTTTTGTGTCCCTTGAATGAATGTCACATTCAAATACAAACTTTCTACTATCATTTTAATAGTTTCCTTATTAATACTTTTACCCACACCATTATTTGACCACAAAAACATCTGTTTAACGATAATACACCAATCAGCCATAACATTATGACTTCTGACAGGTGACATGAACAATGTTAATCCCCAATTATACACCAGCAAATTGTTGACAGGATCATGGGCACCCAAGGCGCGTCCATGCCTGCGGGAACCAAAGGCCAGCACATACAATCTGATCTGGCATAAAAGCCAATGCAGCACAAATCACTGAAAAAAGTTAATGCTGGCCAAAAAACAAAGTCACCAGAAAACCTGGTGCATCAAAGACCACCATGAACAGGGCACAGCCAGCAAAGAAGTCTCCAATCAAGAACTCATGGGATGCGCCGCGCAAAAAAGTCAAATAGATGAAGGCCTTACCCAGCACCCAACAGCGATCTTGCTTTTGACAATGGTAATTGTCGCAATGCAAAAAACATTATGGAAATGAGTATGAAATGTGAGAGAAAATATGTATAAATACAAATGTCCCTGATGAACAAGCTGATGGTGAGGGTTAGAAGGAAAACCTCCGAGATTGAAACAGGAAGAAACCAGACCAGAGGAACCAGACTTAACAGGGAGCCCATCCTCATTTGTGTGATATCAAATATCAGGAATTGATCTGCAGTCATACTGTGTGTTAGGAGGTTGGAAATTCAATATAATAGGTGATACTTTGACTATTGGAGGCTCAGGTACAACGCTGTTTCAGAAATTTTAGTCCTAAACTATTAAGTCATCAGAGAACAGCTTTCTGCATGAGTCAAGTCCAAGACCATCTTCATGGTACTGTAAAATGGAAACACAAGCATTCCTCAATAATCACATAGGGCTTCCATGCGACGAGATTTCCAGCCAAAAGCAGGGCACCAGGATGAGTCAGACATGTCCGGAGGGCAGAGGGGGTCTGAATAACTGGCAGCTCAGGAGTGCCATGTGCGGTTTGACGGAGAGAAGAGAAGAGAAAAAATCATGGAAATCAGCATTCTATTAATTATGTAAATAATGCAAGTTTAATGTTTGAGCAGGGGTCTGCATCTGCACAACCAATAGAATAACAATGTATAGACAGCATGCTATGCTCTATAACTTTTAATCAGTGGTTCCCAACTCTGGAGGGAAAACACAACAATGTGTAGGGCAGGGGGGCCTCCAGGACCAGGGTTGGGTACCACTGCTCCAGATCACAATGACAGATACTTAACATACATTACAGTATACGATTACACAACTATGTTAAAAAGAGCTTTTTGGTAGCTTCTGCGGTGATCTATACTGGCACAAAAAAAAAAAAAAAAAAAAGAAATGTTCATTGAGTTAAGCCATTTTAGCTGCCTTTGAAGCTCTATTTCTGGTTAAATTATGCTTCTGGCACTGCTACAGACATCTTTATGTATCAATCATTTCCTCTTGGTCAGATTTATAGTTTTATTTACTAAGATATGATGGACCTATAGTACATTTTGATTACAATATTTGATTATAATATCATCTGTTAATATGAACTTGACTTTTGCACTGTTTATGATTTATAATTTTAAAAAAGCAGTCATGTTTTTTCTTAGATTAAATTTTATAAGCTAAGAACTGCATGGAACTGAACCATGAAGCCAATACTGTAAATCAAATTGCATCATGGCTATTTTATCAATACACCCCTATTGGAGAGAGGTTCAATAAATTTGGGGAAGGGTGACTACAGGTTTGTAATAGAGGCCAGCCTCACAGGGTAGGAATGCCTTTGCTTGAGAAAACCATGAAGAAGGAGGGAGTAAGAGGAGGAGACATGGGTAGAGACGAGGAGGAGGGACTGGAGGAGTTGTGTGTGTGTGTGTGTGTGTGTGTGTACATGTGGCTGGAGCTCAGACTGTTGAATGAGACAGCCTTGTGTGACTTCAATCTGTTCATTCTGTCTCCAGCAGAGCACATGTAAAATGAAAGCGTGTGTAAACGTGTAAAAGAGCTGACAGACATCCAAGTTAGCCCACTAAAAATCGAGCAGCTGGAACAAAACCACACACAAAAAAGACATTCCTTATAATTCGTACCTCTGCTGGCTGGGACTCCTGCTCTTGTTTCCTTCACTGCCATGAGTTTAGTAAGACTCTGGAGAGCTGGGCTTCTCCACTTTCTGCTTTGGCTCCTCATGAGCTTCTTGCATGCAGATGCCCACCCGCAGTGCCTCGACTTCAAGCCTCCTTTCCAACCTCAGGAGCCGCTGCGCTTCTGCAAAAAGTATTCCAAGTTTGGCTGCTGCGATTTGGAGCAAGACAAACGGATTTCACAAAAATTCGACCAAATTATGGACTACTTTGATCACTCTGGGTTCCTGGTCTGCGGGAAGTACATCCACAACATCCTGTGTCAGGTAAGACACAAACTTGTGCCTGCCAGGCCTGTCATCATAGTGTGACAAAACCCATAGATTGTTCACCAAAAAATTAACAAACAAAATATTTTTGCTCGAAAATAGGATATAAAATCATGTTTTGATGAAACTCAAATATTTGAAACAGTGTCGCTTATGAAGTGATGTTTATAATGCAGCCCTTACGTCACTAAGTCCTAGTGGAGCCTTGGGCATACTGAATGAATGGAAGGTTTTACGCTTGAGAATGAATGAATCGTGGGGGTCATAGTTTTCCTTATACTTTTTAAAAGTTGTCATTCATCTCATCTTTTTTTACAAAGCAGTTATTATATCACAACTTTTGCTCCAAATACTTCCTGCAGATATAGGACATGGTGACAGAAAGTGATAACTGGGTACATCTCTTAAGACCTGAATGCAGCAAGATAAACTTAACCACGTTTCACAAGGACATTGTCTAAACCTAAAAGTGTGCATGGTAGATTACAGCCATCTTTATCTCATGATGGGCAAATACATGTATGTAGATTTAGAATAGCATGGAAACATATCATTAAGCAAAACCAAGTCTGACCCATGGCTGTTTTGTGCCTACTGAGCCTTGCCTGATTAAATCCAGCCATTCTGATGATGCCTTTAGCAGATAAGGGAAAAAAATGCTGATCACCTCATGGATTTAAGCCATTTCAATAATGGTGCTTTATTTCACCACACTAATCCTCCATAGATTGTGTGGTTGGTTGAGGAAAGGTTCAATTCCCTTGGACCACTTAAAGAGGAAGCTTTGCTCAATGATAGCCTTTGTTGGGACATTTATCTCAGCCACAGGGAGCTGTTTGTGTGGCAGTGGAGACCTGGGAACCAAAACATCAGCTTCCTTTCAAGTCTTAAACAGCATCTCTCATATCTCTCAGAGACTGCCTAGGGATATTAAGTAGGCAAAAAGAAGAGCATTAAAAATAGATATATGGAGGAGGCTGAGCACAGAGAAATGAAAACATAATATGCAACTGAAGACAGTCGGAGATTAGTGATGTGACACCGATGCAGAATTTATGGTCACTAAGAAGACAAGTTCAGGATTAGTATTAAAATGAGAAGCAGGAGGATTGCATTAGGGATTTATATTATTATAACAGATTCTTTATCTGATATGCTATCCTCACTGTGGTGTGCTTCAGAAATGTGGGGGAAAATCCCTTGCAACTATATTAAAAAAAGGATTGATCATAAAAAAAAGATTGAAATAAATAATGTAGCCCACCATCCACTTTGGAAAGTTATTTACTAGCCAAAAAATTGATACAACATGCATAACTAGCTGTCACTATGTTAAAGGTTCCATATTTTACTATTTATTTAACAAGTTAACACCGGTCTCAAAGCTCCCCAAAGTGCATGTGTTAATGCTCCAGCCAAAATGTCCTTTAGATAATGCATTTTTTAAATACCTTAAACTCTCTTTATTTTACTCCTTTTCCAATTGTGCCATTTCAGTGTCTATGTAAATCAGTTACTGCTGAAAACAACACATCTGAGCAACAAGCCATATAAGGTCACAACTGGGGAAAAACCTTTAATTTGACTGGAAGTATAAATACATGGAAGTATAAATACATGGAAAAATGGAAAAATGACAGGAGACCCATTTGAATGGCTATAAAAAAGGTGTATTTGCATAACAGGTGTCCTTTAAATATAGAATAATTGTGGAAGCACTGCAAGTGAAATGGGTAGCAGAGTGGTCTCACAGTTGCACAGGTTCGGTCTTGAACTGAGTTGGGGTTACTTTCTCTGTGAAATTTCCCATGTCCTCTTGTGGGTTCTCAAGTTTTCTCCACTGATGATTAGTTGAAAGATTAATCAGATTGGATTGATTGAAAAAAGCATTCTGGAAAACAAGAGGATTGGAATGAAAATCACCATTGGCCTTCATGGTTTCTAGATCAACTACAGAGGTTGATAGGTTTCTTTCTTTCCTGAGCCACCCTTAATCTCTTCACATTTTGCTCTCAAAGTGCCAACTGCTTTCTTGGAAAATAACTCTCCAGGTTTCCTGAATGACTTTTTGGCTCCTTGTACCTGACCAGCTTCCGAGGGATTTTTTTTTATTATTGTTATTTTATTTTGTTTAATTAAGAAATTCATTGATTAATTATTCCTATGCATTATTCAATTATTCACACAGTGAGAAAGAGTTGCAGATTATGATAGATGGTCAGGCTGGTGATCAATATACTGGTGATGCTGAATGCTTTTCAGCCTGTTGCAGTAAAACAAATTCCCATTTCTTTAATTTAGTATATATATATATATTAGGGCCGGGACTTTAACGCGTTAATTTAGATTAATTAATTACACAAAAAATAACGCGTTAA
>JAQQZS010000037.1:25275373-25285864 GCA_030068045.1 Platyallabes tihoni
ACATTAACGTATCATGGTGAAGGAAAAACTGCGATTTTCTGGTAACAAAATTGTGGCTAGTAAAAAGGCTGAATGGCGAGTGACTCTGGAAATCCACTAGCCACATTGGCCAGTGAGCAAAAAAATTAATGTCATGCCCTGGTGGTTACAATAAGTGAATGCTCCATATTGTATATAATATCCTTAAAAGGGAAAGGGCAGAATACACCTATTCATATTAGTTTGAAGTGTTACCACCAACAGTGTTATTGTCTCTGTTGTGGGAGCTCTATTTGTAAAACACAGCACCTGATATGAGAGAAATAAAAATGACAAAAACGTCTGATTTGGACATTAATGCTCCCAATGATGAAAGTGGTGTCCAGTAAGATGTCTGCTCAGAAAATGCTGATTCTGCACCTTACCTTAACGCTTCCCTTGGCCACAACCTTTTTGAATGCAGGGTGTCTTGTATGGCAACAATGAACCTTGTGAGACTAAACCAGATAGTGACAAGCTTGGTGGGCATACTCTGAAAAACTGATGTTTGCTCAGAATATTGACAGTCTTGATGGGAGAGACAATAGGAAGTCCAAATAATAATGAAGTATATCAAGTGATTTTTTATAGAAGATCTGTGCACCAGCCACCACTTTAACTGGCCAAATAGACTATTTAAGAGTTATTATTGAAGAAAATCTGTATTTCAGGAAAGTACCTTTTATATCTGTCATTATCCAGAGCTTATTCTACACTCTGGGCCACTTATAAGTATGTGGACATTAAGATTTGAGAGCTAACATACTAGATATAAACAGTGTCCAAGGAAGTAGCAGAACTTTAAGAACCTTTCCTCAACTCTTGCAGAGATGCGTCAGCTTCTTCAAGCTTTCATGAGTGCTGGAAATGTCTTCTCACCAGCTGTTGTAATAGAAAAGGGTACAGAGGTTTTTTTTAGGGCATTCCAATGACAACATCTGAGGATCAGTTGCCCATTAAACTTTCCACGCAGAAAATGCTACTGTAGCCCATGAAGTGACTGTGGAGGGTACAAAACACAAAAAGAACATGTTTATTGTGGTTGATGATGGTAAGGAGGTGAGGAGGCTTTTGTGGAAAAAATAAAGTAATACTCATCCATAGAGATACAGCTGTACGTTTTTTTTTTTTACTGAGAAATACCTGTCTGTGTGTCTTTATTGCCTTACACAAAGTTAGAAAAGCTACTACTGTGTTAGCCAGGAGAACCTTCCTTAATTACTATCCCTTGTCGCTCACGGTGAGTGGCTTGGCATTAATCATTCTCCACCATATTCTTTCCTCTCATTGTAGGCAAAGTCTGATTTAGATGAAGAAATCAAGGGCATCATCCTCAAGGCATTGCCAAATCTTTCTGAAGAGACTCTATTGCAACTTATTTCTAGGCTTAGATGCTATGATTTAGAATGAAAGGATGACCTGAAATGTACTATAAGGAGGCATACCTGGTCTCTTGCCTGTTATTTAGCTCCAGAAGCTTTTGGATGCATTTAAATTCTGTAATACAATGTTACTCAACATGATATGGTGGATATGATCAAGCCTTAAGGTTAATATGAATGCCATCAAATAACACTAGTAAATTTTGGCTATGTGCAGTTTTTTAGGTCCCCATCTATTAACAGTCATTCAGCAATGTGTTGTTTGTGTTTGAAAAAGAGATAGTCACTCTATATCTCACAGTGCTTCCATGCCCACATCACTCTCCACCCAATCAGCACTGGAAAACAGTTCACCACTCTCAAGCCCATCATCCCCAGCCACTTCATTGTTGAGCCTATCAGAGTTAAGTTGCAGCCGAATCAGGAGAAGGGTTTAACCAGAGATATCCAAAACATAGCTAGAAAAAGTTCATGAGTGTCATGGGAGTGAATCGCAGTGCCTGGAAATACATTAAGGCATTGCAGTAAAATGACCATCCCCTGCAGATTGGTGGTAGATGGTGAGAGTTCTGGTAAATGAAATGAGGAAGTATGAGGCTAACCCAAGATGCTCCCAGTGTCTAACAGTTTGTCAAAATATTGTGAAGCAATATTCCCAGAGGTTTAATGATATTTCTACAGACCTCTTCTTCGCTCCTTCTTCAGTTAAATTCAATAAGAATTTAAATCAAAACAGCAAATTTGGACATCTCTGAGCTCCATGGAGCTCTAGTTCCAGCTCTGGATGCAAGCAAGCTCCCACTCAGAAAGTGATGATATTGTGGAGGAAAAGCATCAAATATGAATGAATTGTTTAAAGTTCCCTATAGTCAACTTCTACAGTGGCTGATAGGATTTGTAAGGGTTTTAGGGTTTGTGTTGTTCATCAGACCTGTTTCACAGCAGTCATTTAAAGTCATTAATCTTTTTTTTTTTTCAAATACTAAGAGTATTAGAGTAATGAGTTAACAGTAGGAAAAAGTTACACATTATGGCTCCATACTCATTTCCCTATCATTTAGATATGTCCCTCACACCTTCTTCAGGATCAATTATAACAAGCACTGGAACAGAAGGCCATACCCTACCAGTAACATATCTTATGGTGATTAGATGATAAGGTAATTAGGTGATTAGACAAGCACATTCCAATATCATGGTGAGGTGACAAAAACTACAGTCAATCAGATCACTTCAAACAATGTGACAAGAACTATTGCTCATATACAGTATACAGTGAACCTCTGTAGTCCAACTAGGGACCACAGAGGCCAACAGTAGAAACTGGTGAAAACTTTCACACATGCATACACACACTATGGGCAATTTAGGAATGCCAATTAGCCTAATCTACATGTATTTAAACTGTGGGACAAAACAGGAGTACCTGGAGGGAACACACCAAGCACAGGGAGAACATGGGGTAGGAATTGAATGTACGTATAAAGGTAAACGTCAGCTCTAGTTTAACATCATACATCACATCATCTTAATTTTAAATACCCTATTTTCAATCCATGAGGTCACAAGGTGTGATACACCATCTGAAAACCATGTGACATTATGTAATATATATATAGACTATGACTTAAAGTGTTTTTCTGTGAAATACCTGGATTCCAGGAGATCCATTGGGTGCTGTGGGTTGTCTGGTGTGGACACTGTGGATTGAACTTCTTTGTCCGGTGCATCCCATGGGTGCTCAATCGGATTGAAACCAGTGGAACTTGGCGATTTGTGCTGCATTGGCTTTATGTCAGATTGGACCAGAAAGGCTGGGCTTTGGTCCCTGCGGGCATGGGTGAGCCTTGGGTGGTCATGATCCCTGTACACAATTGATAATCAATGTTAATGTTATGTGGTGTTAATATTATGATTATTACCAGTAACATACCAGTGCTTGTTCTTACATTACTGATGTGGACAAAATAACATCTAAATAAAAGAAATAAATGTGGGCCCAGAGTGTGCAACATTTTCCTATACTCTAGTCTATTTACAGTGATCAACACCTCATTTCAAACATTTGATCTTGAAATAAGGAAAAGTCTATACAAGTAACATACCAACAGTTATAATGAGGTGTTGATCACTGTAAATAGACTAGAGTATAGGAAAATGTTGCAAACTTGTAAAACTGTTGCAAACTTGTAAAACTGTTCTAGCCATTGTAATACTCTGTTATACTTTGCTGTAAAACTCTATACTCAGCTGCTTGGCATCATATCAAATTTACTTATCATTCATAAGACTAGAAATAAGTATAAAAGTACCAGTAGTAATTCTTACACTCTTCATAACATCAATATCTTGGTATTCAGTTAAAAATATTTTAATATTGTTACGTGGTGCGCAAAGGTGAAAAGTAATGAATTACATTTACTCGCATTACTGTAAATGAGTAGATTTTTTGTGTACTTCTACTTTTTAAAGTAATTTTTAAAATCTGTAATTTTACTTAAGTATGTTTTGTTTAAAGTATTGTACTTCACTACATTTTAAATCATATTTGCTACTGAGTGAAAAATATATGAATGAAAATGAAAAATAATACAAATAATACAACGGAGAAGGAAAAAAATTTAACCTGATTGATTGATGGACAGGAAGAATAAACGCGCTAAGCTCACAAGAACGATGGAGACGGACAAAACAGATGCCAGTGATGCAGAACCAGCTGAAAGTGAAATTTCAACAAATTCTTATGAAGCAAACCCCTGGTCGTATTTAAGCGACCACTTTGATTTCAAGCACAACAAAGGCAACAGATTTATTATGCAAGGGTGTTCCATCCCCTCAGTAACTTTTACTCATTTTTAATGAGCTACTTTTTACTTTTACTTGAGTAGATTTTTATAAGGGTAACTTTACTTGTACTTCAGTAAGTTCACTGAAGTAACAGTACTTTTACTTGAGTACAAAATTGTATTACTCTTTCCACCTCTGGTGGTGCGGTATGGAGAGCCTCACCCCGAGATGTTTAGATGACTATAAGAGCCCTGACGCGGGGCTTTAGAGGGGTCAATGAAATAGGAGGTGGTAAGAGTGCTTATGACATGTATGGGAAGACCTTCCCGTTTGGAGATGGTGTGGAATTATTAATTTGATACTAAAAAGCAAATAAAACACAAAATAAACAGAGCTCCGCCATCTACGTTAGAACAGACGGGGCTCTGGAAACTAAAAACAAAACCTATATCCTCGGAGCCTTCGCCCTTACCGAGGATTTATAAGAGAAAGAGTTTGTATGTTTTTTATGTACTTTATACTTAACCTGAGAGCACACGTCAAACCGATGCGTGTCACTCTCGTTGGCGTCTTAAGCAGACAGAGGCTGGGTCTTTGCCTCTGTCTTTTCCTGCGTATTTTGTCTTTGTCCCTGATACTTTATCAGTGCCAAGGTATCAGGACCCTTAAATAAACATGCCGCCAGGTGCGGCACATTCACACTGATTGCGGCATTGCCTGGCAACAGTGTGTATAAATGGTTGTGCCTTTGCTTGCCCAGAACTCTGCGTGGTAGCAGCCTGCAGATCTGCCCGTTCTGAACAATTTATTTGCGGTTCTGCCCCTCGCGGGACCCGCATCATTACAATTTTTAAATTTTTTTTTATATAATAGCAGACTATATTTTATGGTGTCAGTATGGCAATCAGTATGTCAAGGGCAAAATACTAGAGCTGAAGCCACTGAGCCATGGCTTAGAGTCTTCTTTAAATTAGGTGCTGTCTTACTGAGCACAGGTCTTGCCGGTTAGTAATCAGGAGAGCTTGAGAAGAGAAAAGAGTATTGTTGGGAGTTGTAGTCCATGTACTCCATATTTGTAGGCTGAATGGCAGTCTGGGAAATTTAGTTTCTTGACGGACGCTGTGAATGTGTGACAGAGCCTCTTTTGGGCTCTGTATGAATTCTGATGTGGTCGACAGTGTTGCTATTGTCAGGAGGGAAATTAGAGCATGTTAAAAAAATTTGGCTGCCCCCTCCTGACATTAATGCATCGTTAATGCCTTGGTATTGATTCATATGCACCATTATTGAGTCACTTATTGATTATTAATGCATTTATGGAGTCCTTATCGGTTTTTATCACCTCCTTACCTGTTTGCATTCGGAAGCCAAAAATCCCCATATTAAATGTACATAGAAATAATGACAAAATTAACAAAGTGATATTTTAAGGGAAACAGTCTAAATTGTTTTCAACACACGATTAAAAGATATATTACATGTTAAAGTCTGATGTACAATAAAGAAAAAAAATAATAAAATGGCTGCTTAATAATTTCTGGTAATTTTATAATAAAGTCTGATGATAAATTTACTGTATACTTTTTATTCCTAAAATATGTGTGACATAGCTGCCAACTTTTGGCAATAAGCAAAGTTAATAATAATAATAATAGTCACAGCACTACTACTACTACTACTAATAATAATAATAATAAAAACAATGAATAGAGAAAGCTCAGTCAAAGTAGAATCGTTATTGATACAAAGAAATAGAGAAGAAAAGAAAATGAAAAATAAAGATTGCAAATATAAAGTGGGATTCTGCTGCATGTATGACTGTGAATCTCTCTCTCTCTCTCTCTCTCTCTCTCTCTCTCTCACGCGCACACACACAGCCAGGGATATGCGATTTTCTCTTAATCACGTTTATTAGCCTTTGAGTGTTTTAATGAATATTAAAAGTGCTACATAATTAAACTCAATGCAAATATGTTAATGTCACTGTAAATTCTGACATGTATTTCTCTCTTTTGATAATACTATATCACTGTCCCCACAGACGTTAAGAACTGATCAAAATTTAGAAGCCCCTCAAGCCCCATTGTTTAAATATATTAAGAGCAACATGGAGGGAAAATGTTTGGAATAAAAGTATAAAAGTGAAATTGTCTTGAATTTACAGTATGTTTCATAAAGTCGTTCATCTTTCACAGACTGGAGAAATTTGAATATGATATTTCAATATGTTTCTCTTATTCATCTTCATTTACTGGTTTTCTGTAAAATTTCAGGACTCTTCTGGCATTTAATGAAGCTCAGCATGCATCTCGCTGCAGGATGACATGCTCTCTTGCCCAATTGTTCAACATTTATCATTAATTGTTTCTGCAAAAGTCCGCTTTTGTTCCACGTTAACCTTTTGTCTCCCAATTTAGATTTGGCACTACACTGATTGGATTTGCTCATTTTTATTTCATCCAGTTCATCAAAGCATGAAAAAAAAAAAAAAGTGCTGCTTCGAAATATTAGAAATATAATCCATTATTTATTTTGTGTGATGGATTGAAATAATGTTAATTTTTTCTCCCCTTCTTTGATCACTACTATGCAGTGGTAACTATACGTGGTAATTTAGTTTAAATCAGGTTCAAGGAAATTGAGAGGACCAATGTCACCTCAAAAACCGTTTGCTTGCTGGCCTAAATCTGCACAATTCCTAAAGAAAATTTGGTTACGGCCCCCGTGTATACAGATTATCCATAGAGGTTGTAGTCCTCAGCCACATTTTTTCCGCATACAGCAAAGATCGCTGGTCATTCTAAACAGAAATTAACCATAAGGGAAGTTTAAGGTAGATTTTTATTAATAAAGGATGCCGTCCCTTTAAATAGGACAGTTGGACAGAGTGTGTGAGTCATCAGATTGATCTGATCATAGTGCAACTCAACATTGCCCCCCTTTTTTCCCCTATAGTCTCGGTCTAGACAAGAGATGTGTACAGAGTGAATATGTCAAATAATATTTCCAATATGTTATGCTTGACTCGAACTGCCGTTACTTTCTGCGTTGTGGTATTGGCTATAGCACAACTGCTGTAGTTCCAACAAATGGTAAAAATTATCAGACACAAGATGATATAAAATAAATATACAGTCGAGGAGGGATTTTAGTGGAATACATATTATATTATTAATTATACATTAGGAATATTAACAACCGCTACATATACAATTAAAATATAATCTTTATTTAGTTAATTAATAATTTATCTGGTATACTTCATTAATTATTATTATATTATATCTGGCTCAATACATAATTTTGCTTAGCTTAATCGGTTGTTTTATACATACAGTATCTATTTATTTACTTAGCTGTGCCTGCAACTTATGTGTTTTTATTTGTTACCGTGAAGTGCATGGCAAAACAATTAGTAATAAATATTTTATGGCAACATCTTATGTTTAATTTGGCAATAAAAATAGTAAGAACTTGAAGACAACTTGAATTGTTCTATACGGTTTGCAGTTGAAAAAAAGAAAGAAAGATAGAAATGTAGGTTTATGTTAAAATCTTTAAAGCATTGGCATGCATAACTTTAATAAGTGAATGATTAAAAAGCAGGCTATGGAGTGCAAAGTACACTGCTGTAATAAATAAATAATAAAATAAGTAAGCTACTTATATATTTATAGGAACTTGTATATTTACTTATGAATAAAAATCATATTTGTTAGCTTTAAAGGTAACTTATCGAGTCAAAATATTGAAGTTAGTAATATTAAAAAGCTTTAAAATCCTATTACCTTCTAAGTGTTTGTGCGTCCATCTTCTCTTGGGCTAGTTCCCATATACACAAAGCACACAGACGTGTCCCGTCACTATCTCATAATGTAGGGCCTTTATTTCTAGACTTGTTTGTCTTGTGAAGGCTTCCAACCATATCAACTACAACAACCTGATGTGTCTCCGTTTCTGTCAGTTTTGTAAAAGGAGTGTATATTCCCTATATTCCCAACACTTAGAAAGGAGTGTTGGGAATATAGGGAATATAAGTAGCATTTCTAATGATGATCCATAATGTGTATTCTCATGTGTGTGCAATAATGTTATGACTGAAACTATAAGCTATGCTGAAACTCATGTAATCATATACTTGTGCCTAAAGCTATGTTAAGATGCCTGGTTCTGAATGCACCCCCTCCACAAACTCTGATCTTCTCGCCGAGTGGAGATAACGGCTTCAGCACAGTGAGAGCGGACAGGGATGGCAGAGCCTGCGGGAAAAGCAAAGGAGGAGGACTCGCTGTGTACATGAACAAGAGATGGTGTAATCCTGGGCATGTGAGCATTAAAATCTCAAGCTGCAGCAAAGAAAAAGTAGTCACACGTGTCCTCGCGAAAGAGATCATTCCGCGCTATGATATACCAGATGCCATAGATTCGGATAAAGAAACACCTTTCACTTCACAAATTGTGCAAGCATTATGTAAATATCTGTCACTTGATTGGAATTTTCACATTTGTGTCACCCTCAATCCTCCGGCTTTGTGGAACGAATGAACCGTACTATTAAGGATAAGCTCACAAAAGCTATGCAAACAAAAAGTAGTAGTACTGTATCTGGGTTGATGTATTACATGCTGTTCTAGCTGAAATTCGTATGACACTTAGAAAAGATATTCTCTCTGCATTAATGTGTGTGTGTGTGTGTGTGTGTGCATGCACATTACACACACACAAACACACACACATACACACACACACACACAGCATCTGCATGCACAAACGGAAACACTTATCTGTCAGGATTTATTTTTTACTTTTTTTAAAGGTAAAGTGCAGGTTAATTTGTTTTATTTTTACTTTATATTTTGTATTAATTATTATTATTATTATTATTAGTATTATTATTATTAATAATAATTTGGGGGGGGCTGTAGAATGAATAATTTAAGTTTCTATTATTTCTTATGGAAAAATTTGATTTGGTTTACGAGTGTTTTGGAATACGACCCCGCTTCCGGAACGAATTATGCTCGTAATTCAAGGTTCCACTGTGTAAATTTATCAAATTTCATTTGTCACATACACAGCCATACACAGTATGATATGCTGTGAAATGTTTTAACAACCGCCGTTGACCTAAAAATCTAAATGTGAGGGTTGCCCACTAGAGGGCAGTGTTTTTATGTTGTAGTTTTGTTAGAAGACCCAGTTTCCCAGAAGGCACCTCGGTCAGGTGATGACGAAGTTTCACCTGTGCCGAGGTGACTCATTAGTACTCTTATAAAAAGCTGTTAGCTCTGGGAAACTGGGTCGAGCATTAATTTCAGTTCTGTTGAGTGGGTTTTGTTTGATCTGGGTTTGTTTTAATGACAGTTGGCCTTTTTGTTTATGGAGCTTTAATGACCATAACACCGGGGCAAGCTGAGAGGGAATAATCAGCTTGCCCCACATCAAAGCGGGACTGAACTGGGGGTGAGAATGCCTCAGGGGAGGCTCCAGTTTTCGCCAGCGGGCCTCAGGGGAGGCTCCAGTTTTCGCCAGCGGGCCTCAGGGGAGGCTCCAGTTTCCGCCAGCGGGCCTCAGGGGAGGCTCCAGTTTTCGCCACCGGGCCTCAGGGGAGGCTCCAGAGAACCCAGCCACGCCCAGAGGAAGCCCTCACCATGCTCTCCAGCCTCGTCTGCAACCGCCAGGGTCCAATGGAGGAGCCACGGCAGCCTCCATCGTCGTACCTCGAGGGCGGAACCAGAGCGTGCTTCCGTTGTCACCCGGTGTCAAGGAGGAAGCAGGACTGCATCGGCCGCCCGGCGTGAGGACATCACAGTGCTGCATCGGCCGTCCGACTTGGAGGACGACTCAACGCTGCAGGCGCCGCTCTACCTGCAAGAGCGACGCAGCGCTGCCTCCAACGCCCGGCCAACACCAGCGATCCGGCACTGCCTCCGCCGCCCGGCCTATGGCATTGTTCCAGTGCTGCCTCTGCCACCCGACGACGTCGTGAGCTCACCGCCGCTCAGCCCCGAGGATGAGCCATTGCTGCCTCCGCCAACCAGCTTCGGGTGCAGGCCGCTGCTGCATCCGGGGCCTGGCTTCGGCGGCAATTCAAGCTCGCCCACCCTCCGACCCACCTTGCGGAGCCTGCTCGTTGGCGTCGCAGTCGGGTGGAATGACCTGGGACATGGGGAAGGGTGCCCAGAACCTCCGTTTGCGCTACGGAGGACCGTTTTTAGGGGGTGGGGTACTGTGAGGGTTGCCCACTAGAGGGCAGTGTTTTTATGTTGTAGTTTTGTTAGAAGACCCAGTTTCCCAGAAGGCA